>JANHJO010009485.1:19654-38915 GCA_032468235.1 Pseudoxyrhopus heterurus
ATAGCCTTGACTATACGCACTTTTGTTGGCAGGGTGATGTCTCTGCTTTTTAGGATGCTGTCTAGATTTGCCATCTAGCACTAGTTTAGAAGAGAAAAATTCCAATAATTACTCTTAAGTTGTCTACCTGGCAATAAATGAATGGAATTTGGTATATTTGATGATTAGATATCTCCGTGTTCTACAACTCAGTGATCTGATCCGCATTTCATGGTCAAACATCTAAGTCATAACTTAGCTGCCTACCAGCTCTTATTCTTGCCAAATGTAGATTTCTGCTGCCAAATAAGCCGCAATATAGTATCAACACAATTGGGGAAGGTGGCTTTTGAAAACCATGGTTCAGATCAAAATGGTCCTGTGGTTGAATGGGGAAGGCAATCCGATTCACCTGTTTAAAATACATCCTTCCTTCCCATCCCTCTCCTTTAGATAATGAACAGCATGAATGGAGTCCCAATGAGCCTCCTATTCATGCCCGTTTCTTGCTAGATGAATGAAAATTGAACCAAATGGGTACCGTGCAGTTCCATTTCCATTTGTCTTAAAAAGAATGCATGCTTTAGAAGCAAGCCAGCTCCGCTTTGAAAGAAAAGTGGGAAGAGAGAACATGATATAAAACAGAAAGCTCTGTGCAACTCTTTATGTCGTTGAGAAATAGCTTGCTACTCACTATCAGTGGGAGTCAGTCATTAGATAATAAGCGGGGTGAAGAATGGACTTGGCCAACTGTATCATTCCATAAATTTGTTATTCAATATACTTTGTTTTAGCCAGGAATTTTTCCTGCAGCCAGGGTTTTTGATTCATAGTGGAGGCAGATCACAGGAAATTTCATGATGAATCAAAAGTCGGTGTGGTAAAGATTAACCATCACTGGTACTACAGCTTCGCCCCTCTGTTGTAATGGAAGATTGGGTTTATGTTTCTGTTAGAGATAGACACAAAACCCTATGACTATACAGTAGTGAGTTATGTAAAAGAGGTACAGTATTACAATGTTCAAAACCTCTGAAACATGAACATTGATGACAAGGAACCAATTTCCTTGTACTTGAATCAATGCAGTCATAAACCTTCTCACTTCATGATAGGTGTCAGATTGGTGGGCAGGCTGTTTCTGTTCTCTTGGAATTCACACCGAATTGAAATCAGCCTCTATTGGTGGGTGTGTAGGCACTAAACTGGTGTAATTTCTCCTTAAAAAGAGAGAGAATGTGAATAGAAAGCTCCTTACCATTAATTTTCAATTCCCCATGGATAGTTCATAATTTTTTGACTTGTTTTGGCTTGTATCTGTCACTGCCTAAGATTCAGGGTCATTTCTTTTCTGCTTTCAACAAATAACACTGTTTTCCCCATCCTGTGCAGTCAATCAAGGCTGTAATTGTGTTAAGACGGCATTGCTGAAATGTGTTTACAGTTTACTGTCCACCCATCCAGAAACAAAAGAACTGCATGGCAAAATGGCTGTTGAAGTCTAAATGGCTCCTTGCCAACCCTAATGATATAAGGGGCAGAACGGTTACATGCTGGTCACTATTAAAACTGTCAGTATTTAAACACAATTACAACACAATGTTCTCACAAGTAACTGCTCATGACATACTGGGAAGAAGGAACATTAGATTGGCAAATGTCAATTTTTACTTGCAAATGTATGCTAGTGCCAAATGGTGGGTTTTTTGTGTGTGTGTTCCTTTCCTAATAAGGAGGCTTTCATGTCCTTATTTTTATACAACAGAAGAACATAAATTTATATTGAATGGTCATACTCTAACACAGCCACTCATCTGCTACACCTATGAAAGCAGAGAGAGATTCCTCGGATGACTTTTTATAAAAAGGAACAAATTTTAAGAATTGGAAGGAGGTTTTGGTGCTTGAATGCTTGACTTCTTCAGCTCCAATGAGAGCAACAAAAATATATATATTCCAGAAATGTGAGTCTGCTCACTGTAGGGTAGTAATGTACGCAATGGCATCAAAGGGGAAATGTTTAAGATAAAACCAAAACACTCTAGTCGTAGTCCTGTCCTGGCTAAGTCTCCAATGTTCAAAGCTTTCATTAAAAACTACTGTATTCTTGGCTGAATTTAGCATGACTTTTAAACCTAGCAAATATAAAACATGCAATATCAAATATACATTCCCTTTATCATACTTTTCTGATATTATGCCTAACAAAGATAGTTCTGGCTTAAAATCTAACCTAGTAAATTGTTATGCAAATGGTAACCTGAACCTATTTCATTAACCGATTAACAAATTATCTAATTGTTTATCAAAATGAAAAGTCTTAGCATCTTCTGTGATTTCCATCCTCTTGCTCTTCCAGTATGGAAGCTGGATAAGGAAGAGGGCAAAACTGTTGAAGCTCATGAACACAAGACTAAACAGCCAAAAATATTGATCAGTAGTGATCTATTGTACTTTTATTTGGTTGAAATAAAGTTCAGTCTATCTAGAGAATTATTTTGTTTGTTAGAAACGTGTCCATTGTTATCTTTGAGGGCAGGAATGGGGTAGACACTAGATGTGATAAATGCTGGGTTTTTTTTTGTTTTTTTTGATGAAAGTGAAATCGCTTTTTAAATTGTGGTTTTTAAAAAAAACGTGTTAAAAATGCAAAATTATGTGTGACTGCATGTGTGGGGTATCTCTGATCAAAGTTAATAGTTTCTTGTTTGAGGAGTCTGATTGGCAGTTTGTTAGTTTGTTAATTTAGAACCAATCAAATGGATCCCCAGTCTCTGAATCAACCAACAGCTCCCCTGATCACGGTCTCTGAATTAAAAATGCATTGTTTACTTAAATGTTGTTGGGTGAAATTGGCCAAGTTACATTAAAGTAGGTAATATCTTTCCTTCCTAAGTGATAAAAAACAGTTGGAAAACAGGTAGGCTGCCTAAGATTAAATAACCTTGAATAGCAGTTTAACACTTCCAAGCTATAAAAGCGATATTTTCTTCTTTGCAGTGAATGAACTTCAGCACTTGTGGTCTTGACAAAGCCCTACCCTTCAAAGAATCTATAAAACACTTGTAGATTTAGACAGATATATATTTAAATACTTTGCATATAAATGATCTATCTGTTCAGCTGCGTTTCCTTTGTTTCTAAACCTGACATTATTTAAAAAAAGGGGTGAGCACTCATGTGCATTTTAAAAATGAATACTTAGCAGAAAACAAAAGAATGTAATGGTAGCTTTTAAAAACCATTAAATTTAACTTAGAATATTAAAAGGGGGGAAAAAGAAGTAAGTATATAAGCACAACCACCACAGTGACCTGCAAAACAGGTGTCAAACTTCAGAACATATTATTTTGTATTATAAACTGAAATGAAGGATTCTTCTTTGAAGAGAGTCGCTTTAAGATCACAGTATTTATTTAACAACTATTATACCACAGAAGTTGAAAAAATTGGGTTGATCATGTGGGTGATTCGATTTATGACTGTCATAACTTAAGATTGGGATGGGCAGGCTCTGTTATGATTATAAATCAAGGACTAGCTGTGTTCAAAAAGGAAGCTTTCTGCTTTGCAAAACAATCACCAGTTTCTAGAGTTGTATTTATTTGCAGTCATGTCTTTGGTTACACAAAAATCCCACCAAACTGGAAGACAATTATGATTTGTGACTGGACTGGCTGAGCATAGTGTATATATTGTGAGTAAGTAAGTATTCAGAGTTGCCTTGTTGCGATGCATTCGGCACACATGCTCTTCAAATTCCCCATATGTCTCCATCTCAAAATGTTTACCTCCGTAAGATGCTACAGCACCATCACCTTTAGTTTCCAAATGCGCAGATGAGTAATCATTTTATTTAAACTACAATGGATTAATTAATGACAAATCATATTCTAGCATGATGACTATATTCCTGTTTGACACCAAATGAAAAGGCGTACATATATACATTTTTAACATCTGCTTATGAGTCATCATGTACTTTTAGTCTAAAAAGAGAGTTGCATGGGTGTTGACATTGGAGGAGGACATTGTGACAGCCAAACATCAGGAGGAGTCTGGGTGCACTAACAAATTTTATTAAAAGATATAACATTTCATGAACTACAGCTCGCTTTGTCAGATGCACGGTGAGACTAAACCGATGTAGATTAAAATCGGGGTGAGAAGAGGGAAGGCAGGATTCTCCCTGGTATTGATTTGCCTACTTATCTCATGGCATATGTATGTGTGTTAATGATTTTTAATTTTATCACTTGAATATCTCTGTCAAATGGATCAGAACAAATGCACTTGTAATGTCCAGCTTCACTATAAAACAGGAACCCCCAACTGGGCGTCCCCTGGCAACGATGATGTCATCATTTAATCCTTTTAACCCAGAAGCACTTCAGCACTCCTGACCATGAATGTAGTAGTTGTAGTAGTCCAGGGATTCAGGATAGGGACCAAAGGACTTGGGAACATAATATTGATTGTATAAACACACTGATGATGTTATCTAGTTTGAGTAATGAAACGTCTGCAAGAAAACAACCAAGTTTAAAGAGCACCAAGGATCCCTCACTTTAACCCTGAGCTACATATATTCTCCTTTATTGTGAAGATTCAATTGATGTTGCTGTCATGTCCCCATTAAGTTGACCACTGAAGTGGTACCCATTTATCTACTCACGGTCACCTGCTTTTAAACTGCTGGATCAGCAGGAGCTGGAGGGTGTGGTGGGAGCTCACTCCATCTGCATCAGTAACTGGGTCTCAAATGCAAGCCTGCCGATTGTCAGCCCAATTACCTAACCTCATGAGCCACCTTCTTCTGATTCCCTGGAGAGCATAGGATGCTGTGTTGACGATCAGATTCAAAAATTAATGAACATTTTTTTCAGAGACAATGAAAGTGTCTGAATGGTGTATTCTGCATGTAAGAATGCTGGTCCTTCTGTGCCTTTGAGGACCCTGCTATTGTAGAGTAAGCAATCAGTTTGTCTATGTAGTGTTGATCTAGGGTGAACACTTAAGTACCACTGTTCTTAGGTGATGGCTTATCTTGGCAAAATTAGGAATCTAAAGAATTCTCTCAATAATCAACAGCTGACCACCCCAAAGGCCTTCTATTATTCTGGTAGAAGTGAAAACATGATAAGAAGCCCTAGTAGTCTGAAACACAATGGTGTAACTAGAAAGAGAGAGAGAGAGAAAAAAAAGAATCCATTTAGAAAAATATCTTAAGGTATCTTGTATCTTAAGGAGATTTTGAAAACTACTTTTATGATGCTGCTTTATGTTTGTGGAAGGTTATTATGTGTTTATGTACTAAAAGATCAGAGGACTTTGCTTGAAAGTATAAGTAGACATATGCATACAAGTATGATAAGATGAAATCTTATGACAACAAGGATTGTTCTACATATCTCACTTCTCTGTGAGGTTACTTTCTTTTGGGGTATATATTTATAAGGTAGAGAGCGTATACTGAACACTGCAATCAAAGTTTGCTGAGAGAATAAGACCTATCAGCTTATTATGAAGTAAGTCTGAGATGCCAGCCACTCCTCTTTGTAACACAACCTTCCAGATTGTTGTTGTCTGGTCTGACATTCCAGACTTCCCCCCTCCCACACTATGTGGCAATCTGAGAAAACGGAAAGATGGCTGTGGCAGGCCTGATCCATTTCAAAGTTGACTGTAGATTCCCCTAGAATGTGAGAAGCACCTGGAAAACATCAAGCACACACACACATTAATGAAAACCAGGGCCCCCTTCGTCCCTAGGAAGGTCCTTGGGGTTTCTGGGGGTACTTCTCATAAAACCTTCTTATCAATCGATCTGCCTTCATATTCTGTGCCCTCCAATATTTAGTCCAATGGAAGGGATATCCAATGTCAGAAGCTAGATGGGTGAGCAGAATTGGTTGGGTTCATTACTCGGAACCTTGACATTCCCATTATCCTCAGCTAGTATGACCCCTGGCCAGGAATCATCTTGTTATGGAAAAGCAGGGAGCTTTTCCTTGACATAAGGAAAAGAAAATCTAAACTTCTCATTAGGGCCACAGATGTATTAAACTGACCCAGAAGACTCCAAATGGCATTAGAGCTGTGGGATTCTGCACAACTGTTGATTCAACTAATGCTAATTAATAGAAGGAAAAGAAAAGCTGTCTAATACTGAAACTGGAGAGAACACTTAGTTGCACTGTTAAGCTGCTTTGTGGGGACGAGGTTGTTGCTATTAGAATGTTTCCTATTAACTCTCCAGTTTCAAGTTGCTCTTAGCTTTTGTCTTCAGATTGCTGGGGCGAAGACACCTAGCATTAGAAACACAAGCTGGTTTTTTTTTTAATACAACTTTGCATCTCTGACAAGCGGTAATGAAACCTTTGGGCTGAATGGCCACAGTTTGGTTTCTAGTTGGTACACATTTGAAGAATTTTCAAAACGGTCCAATCACAACTCTACCTAAAGGAGGAATCAATCCAGAACCAGCCTGTGTTTGCTCTAAAATAAGACTTCATCTCTTTTATTAAAAATAGGAAAAGAAAAGAATGAGGAAAAAAAAAAAACTCAGACTATATCTGGAAAGGCACAATAACTCAGTGACTTAATGACATTGGATTTATCGCCTCCTTGCATTTCCGCAATTTGAAATTAGCACCAAGTGGTAGAGTGAGCTCCATCATTCACCTCAGCTTCTGCCAACCTAGCAGTTCAAAAGCATGCAATTGCAAGTAGATAAATTGGTACTACTCCAGTGGGACTAATGTGGAGGCAAGAAACCAACCGGTGCTGGATATGCCCAACTGTAAGGTGAAAAAGAAGAGGGAGTCAAGCTATTCTCCAAAGCACTGAAGACAGAACAAGAAGCAACGGATGAAATCTAATTAAGGAGAGAACCAACCTAGAACTAAGGAGGAATTTCCTGACAGTCAAAACAATTAATCAGTGGAATGCCTTGCCTCCAGAAGTCCCAACACTGAAGAAATTGGAGAACTATTTGTCTGAAATGGTATAGATTTCCTGCTTGAGCAGGGGGTTAAACTAGAAGACCTCCAAGATCCCTTCCAACTCTATTATTCTGACTCTTGTGTAGAATGCCATTAGCTGCTTTGTGTGCAAAGCTAGTTCACCCCCTACGGTGCACCCTATATAGCACACAAGAGTGAACTGAATGAACTAGCAACCTTAGGCAGCCAGACTACTACTCTGAAATAATATTGAGACTCCTGGCTTAATGTACCATCACCTTACACTAAATAAATAGAAAATCTTGACCTGCCTATATGTATGACCCTATCACAGTCATTGCAAATCTTATTTTCTCCCCAAGTGTGGTCTCCTCGCATCAAACCTCTGCTCACCTTCATTTTGTACTAGGATTTTTTTTTTGAATATGCCTAGAAGCCCAACTTATTTCCGTGCATGAAGGAAAGTCTAAAAAAAGAGTCACAGACACGTTTTTTTCGGTAAGGGACCCTGCCTTGAGATCCGCATCAATGTCAGTCTAAAAACAAATCTCCTTTCCTCCCTCTGAGTGGGTTAATACAAACAGTGCAGAAGGCCTGGAACAAAGGAGGTGATTATTTCACATTTTTTCCCCATCCTCTTTTTTTTTTAAAGGAGCGAGTCATTTCTTTCTAACACTGGTCTTACCCAGCAATTCATGTGGGATGCGGAAAAGAAGGTGGCATTTTTTTTCTCTTTGAGGAGTGAGAAGCTATAGTTTAAAGTTCTGCCATCTCCCTCCTACCCTTCCTTTCTTCCACATAAGGGCTGAGCTGTAGTTTAGCTCACTGTGGTTTTCGTTCAATAATGCAAAAATACTGGAGCATTCTTTCAAACAAAGGACTACTATATTGACATTTTTTTTTTGAAAAGAGAGCTCTTAAGTCTCCCCACGGACCCACCCTGAATACTCCTGATTATTGGAGGGGGGGGGGCAGGTGGACCTTGCTTTCCTCCTGCCAGATATGAGAACTTCTTGTATCCCTGCAGAGCAAGATGGAGCGTTCCAAAACTTTTCTTTTCTTTTCTAAAGATTACTTGTGGAGGTTTTTTTTGGCAGAACACGTTGGTGTTTTTCATCTGCAATGTCTCTAAGCAAATCCTTCTGGGCCTTTTTTATTTTTGCCTTTGACGGCCATTATTATTTCAATCCCACCCTGTGTTCAAGCGTTGGTTGTTTTTTTTTTTTACTTGGAAAATCTGCTAATGACATGGAGGAAAGTACAGGGTAATGTGGTCATTTTTTTGGCAGCGCTCACTCCTTGAAACCTTAAACAGCAGAAAAGTGGCATTGGTTGCATGCTGTGTAGCAGGGAAAGAATGCTTTTGTTGATAAATGATGTGGAGCAAAGGGGTTTTGGTTAAATGCAGACAACTTTAAGTTCAGGGTTTCCCCCCCCTTTCTTTCTGAGTTCTCTTCTTGAAAACTCCAGTATTGCAGGGGGAGCCATATTAGTTGACCCCTAGGGGAAAAAAAATCAGTACTTTATATATCAGATGCCTTAGACCTGTGGTGGCGAACTTATGGCACTGATGCCACAGGTGGCACGCAGAGCCCTCTCTGTGGGCACATGAGTCATTGCCCCAGCTCAGCTCCACCACGCATGTGCACATGCCTCTCACCGGCCAGCTGGCCTTTGGGTCTCTGCCACACATGCACAGGGCACATGTGGAGGGTGCGTGCACAGGCGTGGGCGCGCACGCATGCTTGGAAGAGTGCACACATGTGCACCTTGCATTTTGGGTATGCATGCATAGGGGGGCACACTTTGGGCACTCGGGACCCAAAAGATTCGCCATCACTGCCTTAGACCATTGCTTTTACTCCCAGACATTATGATCATGGAACTGTCCTCTAGACTCAATGTGTTTACAGCCAATCACTTCAGACGTAGCTAGCTTTAATAAGCCAGTCTTTCCTAATCTGATTTGTTCCGTAAACATATGCAATGATCATATGTTTAGGAGAATATTTGTAAAGGAGAATATTTGTAGTAGCTCAGGGTTGAAATGAAGGGTCCTTGGTGGTCTCTGAGCTTGGTTGTTTTCTTGCAGATATTTCATTACCCAAACCAGGTAACTTTGTCAGTGCTGGATGGAGCAATTTTTGGCAGCATGACCTCCAGTCTCTTCTAATTTGGAATTCTGGAAACTGCATCCTAACCCAAGTCCCATTCAGCTACTGTGAAATAAGAAGTGAAAATTGGAGATAGAAACAAAAACTGGTCCTTCCGCCTTCTTCTTTATCTACAGAGGTAGTGTGCCACAGAATTCTTATACAGAATAGCAGGTTCCACTAAGTCACAGATGGGTACCTCAAGGCTTTAGAACAATAAGTAATGCCAATTCTCCTATTTTATGACCACCTCTCTCCCAACTAGAATTGTTGACTCCTGGAAGCAGTTTTCTATCATTCTACATTGGGAGATACAGATGGAAACTGTAGCATTAGCCTATGTCTAAAAGAATTAAGACAATTCTCAACCATTCCCTCCAACAAGAAGGCCTGTCACGGCATCTAAGATTGTACTGCCTGCTTTCCATTACCATCACACCATCCCTATTTGGGTTATCACTTCACTCAAGCCCAGTTCAGAGCAATCAAAGCCAACATCTTAGCCAATTTATAATTTTAAGCGGGTTCTGAAATGCCATGCTTATTACCTATTGCTCTTTTCAGAAGTTGGTAGGAAACAGAGTCATTTTGAGAACATGTCCAGTAATTGGCACATATTTATCTATTTTGGAAAGCTGTATGCAAGATCTTACATCATAAACCAGGAAATGTCTTTGTCCATTTAAAATGAGGGAAGTGGAGCCAGCAGGGTTCCTATTTAACTTGCTCTTTCATAGATAATTTCACCTTGCATAAATCTTAGCTGTCTTCATGAAAATGCCAGGCAGATTGGACAAACACGATGCATTATTTCTTTTAGCACTTTGGGATTTGTTTCCAGACTGTTTTATGCAATTGCTATTTTGGTACATTAACAATTGTTTAAATCAGAGGAATTTTACTGGCATTATTTTGGGACTTTGTTTTACGTTAAGGCCCATTGGTTTCATGGCTATAATGAAATACTGTTCTCTATGCTCAGAAAAAGATGAGCATTGGTGTAAAAAAAACCCTGGTAAATGGGCTCACAGTTTCGTAAGAGGCGTCTGTGGTTTGGGGAGAAATGTATTTCAATTTTGGACAATGGATATTGATTTTAGAGGCAGACCATGACATCGAACTAAATCACTAAATCAGGATGACCAAATCAGATGAATGTCGATCAAACTCATCTGAATGTCCCAAAGGTGCTTTCAAAAGGCAACTGGACTTCGATTTTTTTTCTTTGAAAATGTTTTGCTTCTCATCCAAGAAGCTTCTTCAATTCTGACTGAGTGGTGGGGAAATGGAAGGATTTATATTCTTTGTAGTTATCTGGTCTCTAGCATTCTTTCTGAGAGTCGCTGAGGCCACTTGGAGGTTTATCTGTGCCCTCGGGGTCACCTGAAGAGTGCAAATGGCTGTGGAACCTTCTATATATAAATATAAATCCTTCCACTCCACACCATTCAGTCAGAACTGAAGAAGTTTCTTGGATGAGAAGCGAATTGTTTCCAAAGAAAAAAAGGCCCGTTGCCTTTTGAAAAGCACCTTTGGGATAACCATAACCTGGATGATTGAAAATCTCTATAGATATTTAGTCATCTGAATCCAATTCCCTGCCCCAGTTTCCTTAAAAGTTGCAATCAGGTTCAGTGGACAACGGACATAGAGTTTCCTTCCATTTTTGCCATCATTTCCCCCCCCAGTGGGAGCAATGCAGAGCTGGTGTAGAGATTTTCCACCTGTCCTACATTTTTATATTTTGAAAGAAAGCTCTAGATCATTTCAGAAAGACTCAGTATCTTGCCGGAATGGATTCCCTCCATATACTAGCATACCGTATCTCATACTTTATTCCCCCCACCCATGCAATTGTAGTAATTTGTGAGGTTATAAAAATTTTGTTCTCTTTCTAAAAAAATCTATGAGAGTATGGGAGAGAGAAATGATATTCCGTGTGATATGGGAGCACATTTTACAGGCAGTAAGATAAAATAACAGTGTGTTCTTGTAGAGAAGAAAGGATTGCGCATTCAAAGAAAAGAGCCATTCTTCCTTGGTTACCTAAAGAGCTTTTATCTTGTAATTCACTTTTATTAAATCAGATCATTTTCTTTAAGTCACAGCCACCCTTGCTAATACAAAGGTATAATTGTCAAATGCACAAAGAACATAGTGGGACTTAGTGGATGTGGGACAAGACCTTCCAAAGTGTACATTTGTTCGGAGTCCCTCCAATCGAAAGAAGGCTTCTAAAACATATACCTGAATGGAGAACAACTTTAGAAAGATTAATTTTGTGCAAGTGGAGGAGGCAAACAGAAGGAGTTTCTTTAGGAGAGAACAGTAGGCTGCATTCAGTGCACAAAAAGCTTTTTTTAGTCATTGAAAACTAAAGTCTGAGTAATGAAGACAAAAAGAAGTAGGTTCAAGATTTATTCAGTTGTAAGCTTTCATTTGAAATAATTTCTAATGCCTTCATAAAATCATGTATTTTTGAATGTGGTGATCTACAATGGGTGGTCAGTGGACAGATGAACTATGAAAATTCCTAACCAGCATATGTTAATCAGGTTGGCTAGGATGTCTGGACCCTGTAGTCTTAATGCATGTGGAATACACTAATGGGAAGATGCTTGATTAAGCAAAAGAAGTATATGTGCATGTATAGAGCTTTAACAATTTGAGATAGATTCGTATCTTGATAGAGGCTTAGACTGAGCTTCCTCATGCTATTTCCAAGATGGAAAGTATTGATCTCAATAGATATCTTTGGACAGAGAATGTTGTGTGCATACATGTAACCTCAACAGTTAGTGAAGTTTAGGACAAAGTGGCAGTCTTAACACAGATAAAAGGTAAAGATGCCTGGAGTGATTTCAGACTTGTCCATGCAGAGAGGAGACATGGCATGATAAAAACATGGACTCGGTTTGCTTTCAGGCTGCAGTTTGATGTCTAATCTAGTCTACAGGCTTGAAATTCCCTGGTAATCAGGCCCAAATTTGCTTTGCTTCCCAGTCCAGATAGTTCTTCTATAATTAAAATAAATTCTTCCAAAATTCAAATACAGAATAACAGAGTTGGAAGGGATCTTGAAAGTTTTCTAGTCCAATCCCGTGCTCAAGCAGGAGAGTCTATAACATTTTGGACAAATGGTTGTCCAATCTCTTCTTAAAAACCTTCAGTGTTGGAGTACCCAAAACCTCTGGAGGCAAGCTGTTCCACTGGACAATTGTTCTCATTGTTAGCAAATTTCTCCTTAGTTCTAGGTTGGTTCTCTCCTTAGTTAGTTTCCACCCATTACTTCTTGTCTTGCCCTGAGGAACTTTGAAGAATAAGTTGACCCCCACTTCTTTCTGGCAGTCCCTCAAGATTGCTATCATGTTACCACCTAGTCCTTCTCTTTGTTAGACTAGACATACTCAGTTCCCACCACCATTCATTGTATGCTTTAGCCTCCAGTCCCTAATCTTCTTTGTTTCTCTTCTCTGCACTCTTTCTAGAGTTTCAACATCTTTTTTGTATTGTGGTGACCAAAACTGGATGCGGTATTCCAAGTGTGGCATTACCAGTACAGTATAAAATGGTACTAGCACTTCATGTGCTCTTAACCTTAAAATACATTTTAAAAAATTAAACAGAGAGAACAAAGTGTTATTGTTGACATTTACAGAATTGCAGCAAATCTTTTGTTGGGGTGGAGTTTAGAGCTGTATCCCAAACAGTCCAAGGAACTATAAATGTGCTAGGTGGCCACACAATGCAACATGTCTTTGGTGGCAGAAAAACATGGAGTAGCTCAGATAATACAAGACAGCAAGCTCGAAACTGTGGTTGCCTTTAGCTCAGAGATATTACTTTTTAATCATTACGGTTGTTATTGGTTGTATTTCTATTGATGGATTTTACTTTGTTCTTGGTTTTCATGTTTGTTGAACCACTTTGGATTTTAGATTGCCTGTTAACCACCAAAGCAAACTATTGATAAATGAAACGGTAATTAATAGTTTATTGGGGAGGGGGAGAGATATGAATTGATTGTACATACAACTTTGGAAGAGAAAGATTCCTCTTGCCAAATGTCTTCTTAAAAAAACAATTTTATGATGGAGGTGTCACCTAGCACACTTACTTAAACTGTCATGCCTTAAGTGCTCGGGAGGCTTTCTTCCCACGCTTTCTGTCAGGTAGAAAGTTATTGATAAATGATGACTTGGCCTTCCTTACTCCCTCTCTTCTCATTGCAGAGAACAGGATGACAAGAGAGGCCATTGTGATTTTAACTCCTCATCCCTTTTGCACCTTGTAACCAAAGACATTTGTCTTCCTTGATTTCTGTGTTCCTCCAGGTCCTTTTTTTTTCAGAATTTGCCAAAAAAAAACTATATCTATAGGATGGCTAAGCAGCCTCAAACTCTTCATTTTTGCATGCCCACAGGCCTGGATGAGAGGACTTTTGAATTTTGGAAAAATAAATGCAGCTTTCTAAAAAAAGGGAAAGATTCCTTTGAGTCAAGCTTGGTTCTTGGAGACTCTGTGGACAGGTTCTGGATCAGCTACTGCTTCCAAATGCTCTTCAATGGCAACTCGTGCAACTACTTTCCATAATCCAAATGGGAGTTGACTAAGGCATGAGCCATTGTGAGGCTTTCTGTTCTGACCCGGCTCCCAAACACGACAACCCCCTCTGTAGTTAACTAAATGTTTCCTTTATTAGGAGTGCCAGCAGCTCCGGCAAAAAAGTTTCTCTCTCAATGCAGGCTAACAAATCTGTCTGGCAGGGGAGATGAATAGGTCTGCCACACCTATTCATTTCCACCCCCTGCCTTTTATCCCCAGAGCTAGGGTGGGGCTTCGCTAGCAGCAGTGGCTCTTCCGTCTCATAGATTTCCACTACTCTCCTCTCCTCTACCTTTTGCGCATCCGTGCATCAGGCACTGGACCCAGCTGTTCCTCCTCTTCCTCATCAGCCACCTCCAGAGCTGGGGGCTGTTGACTCTCCATCTGAGGGCTGATGGATGGCCCAGGCTCCGCCTCTGCCTCTATCTCTGACAGCTCCATTCCCTCTTCTCCCTCAGAGCTCTCAGATTGCCTTGATGTCAGGGCATGTGACTCACATGCTACCTCCTCATCTGATTCAGCTGCTGAAGGGGTCGGCAGCTGACAGAAATGGGTACACTTTCCTGCCCAGAAATGGGCACATAAAAGCCATAGCAGCCATTGCACTTTGAACAGCAGTTATGAATCCAGGAGGACTCTCAAGCTGATTAGTCATTGCCAGCTCAGTTTCCATCAAGTTATGTGTGAAGTCTGGATTTTTTATGCATTCCTTTGTACTTGTTTGTATTGAACCTTATGTTAATGTCATTCATCCAGTTTAGAGAGATCGCCACTGCTCTTTTAATTTCAGTTCCCTGAACAGTTTGCTGTTATCTACAAACTTGGCCATCTTATGGCTCCTCTATAAATCCAGATTGCTTATAAAGTAATACTAAAAAATATTCAGTCTTTGGGAGGACCCGGTTGTGCACCTCTGCATAATTCCAAAATCATTCATTCTTACTTTTCAGGTAGTTACCAATTCATGTGAGCCCTTGTCCTTTTACTCAATGGGTATTAAATTTGTCAACAGCATTTTGAAAATCCAAGTATAAAAGAGCTGTTGGATCACTCTCTCCTTTAAGTCACAATGGAGAGTAGTCTCCTCCTGTATTAAGACAGAGATACAATCTGGAAGCATTTGTGTAGAAAACATGTGCCCTACCACTGAGCTACTTGCAGACCATTTACAAAAGGGAATGAATACTTCTGCCTCAGCTGAATCAACTCCTGAGGAATTTGACCTTTCAATGAAACTGTACCTCTTCTATGTCATTTCAGCTATGGTATGGCTTTTTGCACTTTTTCAGTGTTGCAACCCAGGACTCATCCTGGTTTGTCATCTTGACCCATAATAAGGAGAGTTTAATTTTAGATGGTTTGTTCGAAACGGCAGATGAATCCAACCTTGACAGGTAGCATTTTGAACAAATTTAAGAACAAACATATGGCTAGGAAGACATATGGTTTCCATAACAACGTCAAGATAGCCTGCTGGTGCATATGTGTACCTTTTCTAAGGACAGAAAAAAAACCCATGGGGCACGTGGGGGAGAACAAAGCACAGTTTGTGAAAAACACTGACAAAAACCTCTTTATGCCTTTCTACGAAGAGAGAGAAGGAACATCTCTTGAATTGCCCAAGAGATTATTTTTGTCCCTGGTTCATTGACATTTTTGTTCCCACTATGTAGTTTTCTTTATACAGTGGATTGCAGTTCAAACCAGTTGAGTAGGAAGTATAGCAATAGTGTGTTGTTGTTGGTGGAAGATCAGGATTCATGCTGATTATCTGTTGCACTTGTTTTGCTTTTCCCTACTTATCAGTTCAAAATGATACCGTAATAACATTAGAAGAAATAATGCATATTTTGGAATCCAGCTTTTCCAAACTTGATGACCTTCAGATGTATCAGAAGTATGACATCGTTGGGAATAAGATTTCAGCATCACAGAGTTTGTTAGCTTAAGGAGAAACTATTTTCTGATATTGCTTGTTCAATAGATGACTACATTGGGTAGATAGACTCAATCTCCACTTTGAAAGATTTGTGTCTCCAAACTTTGCTCAGACAGAGAATTTGTTTTAAAAAATAAACTCTTCTATGGGTTGGATATCTCTCTGTCCATCTGGACCAGACCTCCATGGATATTGAAACCAGACTTTAGTTTCTTGCATTTTCAGAGATCAGTCCTGCACTGAGAAACCCATTCACAGAATTTACCTTTTGTAGACATACTGTGGAGTCTTCAGGGAAATAGACTGGACAACCATTTGTCCCAAATGTTATAAGGTCTCCTACTTGAGCAGGGGATTGGACTAGAAGACCCCCAAGGTTCCTTCTGACTCTATTATTCTATGTTTTAAAATTATGTGAGTTCTCAGGATTCCAAATTCAACCCAATTGCTCAATGACATGATGGGTAGTATGGAGAAAGCAAAATTTAACTGGTGTTTGGAATGCCAGGGACTATTAAAGTTAGTGCATGTGGCCAAACTATGAACAGAAGTATCGACTGCTAAGCTGATAAATAACTTTCTCTGTGTAATTAATAATCACAACAGCCTGTCCAGAAAATGGAAAATGAAAAGGTCAAGGAGGATGATTAATCCCAAATATCCCTTAATGTACTAGACTCCTGAAGCTATTTAAAATACAAGTCTAAAATCGTAATGCTTTCATTTGGGGTAGCAGTTGTGTTGGAAAAAAAAAAGGATTGAAGACTTTTGTAGCCTTTGACAAGGATAAGGATAAAGAAGTAATTAACTTGATTTGCATTTTAATGCACCTGATGTTCATTTCCTGAATAACCACTTAAGTGAAAATGCAGTTCTACTTTAATATTGATAGTGTAATTTTTCAATGAAAAATATTTTAAAATGTAAGGGTAAGTTGGTTTCTTAATGCTTATTAAAAGATGGTATTTTGAAGTTTTATGCATGGAGGTTGCATCCATTTAGGCATTGTTGGTGAAGAAATATAGTTTATCCTATCCTGCCTCTATAGTCCTACTACCTTCTTTGCTGCAGTTCTGATATGAAAACCACAATTTATGTCCATTTCTTGATTGCTTTTATCAAACTACCTTTATAGAAGATAGCATTTATTGATTTCTTTGTACATCCTTCTGGACACCTTCAGAATGGAAAGATGGTGTAAAATATTATCACAATCACCACCTTCATCATGGATAGGAGATAGAACAGGTCTTTCCAAGCAGCCTGGGATCACATCCCTGAAATTCAATCCAAATGATTAAATATTGGTAATGTGATTTCAAGCAATAGTTTTGATCTTTGATGACCTTAAGATGGAAATGGGACTCCCACCCCGATTTTTAGCTGTAACCCTTTCAGTGATATCTTTTGTGGTTCTTCAGAATGTCAGAAAACTGAGTTGTAGCTTACCAACTCTTAAAAATGCACCAGAGACAAATTCCTTGTTTGTCTGATCACACTTGACCAATAAAGCATTCCATTCCATTCTTTCTTATTATTCATGTTGATACAGGGATATGACTTTGAGAAATGATCTGAAGCGTCTTTTCCCATGAGTTCCTACTCTGGGTGTCTCTGAGGTCCATTAGTTTCAGGGAGGCTTAAATGGTGCCCATTAGAACCATTTCTTCCTTAGAATAGCAAAGAAGATTCTGAGATAACCTAAGGTCTTGCATGGGACATAAGAATTAGAAGATCTTGAAGATCTAAGAGCAACCTTCTCCATATTCCACCAGCTTTTGGCTTAACCAGTCCTGACAGACAACACTGTTATACTTATTTTATTGTCTTTGTGTAAGGATAGGCTTCAGGCAAGCAGGAGTACCTACTCAGGATCAATTTACTAAGGAATAAAGTTACTGGATCTTTCAAAGGTTTGCAGCATTTTAGTTGACAGATATTTCTACTTATTGATAATAACATCTATTTATATATATGTAAATACAACTATAAACCTCATCAATCACTCTAATTCAATATTGGATTCAGTACAGTCAAATCAGAGCTATATCAAAATGTTTTGATGCCTGACATAAAAAATAACATGCATTTGCTTTTGCTCTGTGTTGAGTAGTATAGGTACAAAGAAGGTTTTCTCTGCTTGATGCTTGTAATAAATATTGGGGTTTTTTTTCCACAAGGCAAGCACCATGGCAAGACAGGATCTCTTTGGGACTCTCTGCATCAAGTCAAGTATCTATTATAAGTCACCAAACCAAATAACACAAAAACAATGTGTAACACACATGTTAAAAAAGTCTCACAGTCCATCTTAGTCTAGTTTGCTATTAGCAAAGCTTGGATTCTACAAGCTGAAATTACAAATTTAGCATCAGCTCCTGTCCTCTGGAACAGCTCCTGAGGTCTGCAAGGCCACAATCCAGCTTTTCTTCAGGAAGGCTGTAAAGACCTTGCTGTTCCAGAAGGTCCTGGGCCATGAAGCTTGGTAACAACTTCAGTATACTATGACCATTTTAATTTTGTGTTTTTGTTTTAGTTCTTCTTTTTATTGCTTTCTTATGATTTTATAACATGTTCTGAAAGCCTTGAGTTGCAAGGGAATAATTGATGATTAGTCAGACTTACAAATCCAGTCGATGGACAAGGGTCCACTGGAGCTGGTAAATGTAAATTTAATTACATTTAAGTAAAATAAAATAATAAAGTTCTTTTTGGAACTTTATCTGCCAAAGGAAGTGATACATACAATTCTTTCTACCTGGGGAGGAATTACAGCTTCAAGGCATGTCACCAACCCTAATGGGACCGGTCCTTGGTCATCTCCCCTTTCCCATGAGCCTTGGGCTGATTTTTACCCCTTTCCCCACTGCTGGTGTGGTTTCTGAATTGATTCAGAGTAGGTGAGGCAGCCAATTCTCCATCAGTGATGCCCCTTGTTGCCTTGGTAACTGAACTGGTCTAGTCTCAGCCTTGGATCCTTTGCTCTTGCCAGTATTTGAAAGAGCACTACACAATGGTGTGCCTTTCTTACACTTCTTGGCTTGGCACACTCTATCTTGCTTTCCTCTCTCATGAAAGTTGTTAATCTAACTGCAAGGTGACCAATTGTGTTGGGAATTCAAAACTGTGCTTGAGGAGCAGGAAAGAAATCTGTTATAGCAATTTTCTTTGGGTTTTTAAAAAGATCACCAGAGAACTCATTCCCTGAAGGAAAAAAAAATCCAGCTTCAGCCTCACTGTCCCTTTGTAGGGAAAATAAAAAGAAAATGACTTTGGTGATAAAAAGAACATTCAATTTGGTAGGTGGCCATGCTCAAAATTATAGGCCTGCCCACTGTTCTTTCAAATGCTTTGTAATAATTAGCTGCATTACCCCTCCCTCATCAATTAAATAAACAGGACACATCTAAAACAAGGACTAAATGGGGGCAGAGATTTCCATAAAAATACACGGGTTAATTGATAATTATTGATGCAACCTGGAAATTACACCAATCCTTTAAGCTCACAGATGAGCTGGTAGTTCACTATCTATTCTCCAGAAAACCAACCTTCCTTCCTTCCTTCCTTCCTTCCTTCCTTCCTTCCTTCCTTCCTTCCTTCCTTCCTTCCTTCCTTCC
>JANHJO010009486.1:16454-28690 GCA_032468235.1 Pseudoxyrhopus heterurus
TAGAAGAGAAGAGAAGAGAAGAGAAGAGAAGTAGAAGAGAAGAGAAGAGAGAGAGGGGGAGAGAGGGGGTAGGTAGGTAGGTAGGTAGGTAGGTAGGTAGGTAGGTAGGTAGATAAATTTATCTATTTATCTAGAGAGAGAGAGAGAGAGAGAGAGAGAGAGAGAGAGAGAGAGAGAGAGAGAGAGAGAGAGAGAGAGAGATGGATGGATGGATGGATGGATGGATGGATGGATGGATGGATGGATGGATGGATGGATGGATGGATGGATTGGATGGGTGGATAGACAGACAGACAGACAGACAGACACAGACAGACAGACAGACAGTCAGGCAGGCAGGCAGGCAGGCAGGCAGGCAGACAGAAAACTTTGCTGTAACAGGGAAGTTTATCCATCTCCAAACCAATAATAGAGGAATGCGTGAAATGAAGATTGCATACTCTTTCAAACTTGAAGCAATTTAGTTCCACTAAAAACATTTCATCCAAACAATTTGCTTTGTTCTGCTCCAACTGTAGAACAGTCCATCTGTTTTATTTTGAGCATAAAAAACTTGAAATAGCCTTCAAAGTTTCAAACATCCCAATTCAGTATTTCTATAACCAGAACATTTGAAACACCGTGCTATACAAAATCATAAACTTTTACTCTGACCTTTAAGTGAAGTCACAGAATGTGTTTTGTTTTGAGCTCAAAACTTCATAATGGCTGTTCTGAGGTTAATATAGCTTGCATTCAACTCATTTTGCATATGGGGCAGACTGGACAGCTGGTGCTTGAAGAAAGGCTGGAATAAGAAGGCAGTGATTAAAACAATGGGAAAGCATGGAATTCCATTATGGGAAATCTCAAGCATCACGAATAAAAACATACTGTAAGATGATCTGCAGCCTGCAACACTTAGGCCAAAAAGTTTTTTTTAAAAAAAGAACAAGGGCATATTTAGATTGAAATTGGATTAACGACTCATACTGTGGCTACAGGACTCTAGTTTCATATAGATGTTCCATGTATATATTTGTTTTTATCACACCCTTTTCTGTTCCTAAAAAAAGTCAGGCTACATAACTCAAACACACAAATAACAACATATTCATTTCGTCACAATAGTCACCTCATTTCCTCTACCCTTGCCAACTCTTTCTCTTGCACTTTCAAGGGTGTAATTCAAAGCAAGCTTTGACCATGAAATATAATCCAGTTTCTGAGTTGGAAAGCAAACATCTCATTCAAAATGCAGCCTTTTGAAAGATTATACTAATTTGCACCCTCTTTTCTATCAGTTTTAATCTCTAGGTATAACTTCCAACAACAAACAGGTTTGGTAAGTTTTAAAATACAATGAAAGTTAAATACTTTGCAGATTTCATGTATCCTGCTATTGTCAGAGCAAATTTAACTTAATTATAATAATTGTGAAAAATTCAGCTATACAAAAGCCACATTTGTGCTGTTTTCTTGCATGTATCTCCAATTTTGACACATTTTCAAAAGAGAGTTCTCTTGTAGACCATTATTGTTTGTGTGTATGTATGTTTGTGTAGAGCAATGATTCAGTTGGCATTCCGTGATTAAAAGAATTTTAAATGAAAACAATACAATAGAAGATAATGAGACAGTTTGTGCCACATCCGAGGAAGTTGGTTTTTCAGTTGGCTTTATGTTTTCTTTATATTCCACATCATTTAGACACAACAAAGCATAGCTGATTTGTTTTGAAAATATTTGCAAGGATATTGAACATGAATTGTTTTTTGACTGGACTGCCCAGTTCAAAAGGTATCTTCTTCTGAGAAGAAATAAAGTAGCTTAAAATTCTTTTGATGAAAATAACATAGAAGCAAGTGAGACTCAAACCACCCTAGAACTTACTTTTATCGTAGGAGTTTTAGATAATGGTTTTTCTATCTTTGAGCTTGGGAGAAGACAACTGATGCTGTTTCAGCATTGAATAATGCCTGGGGATGAAGGAAATTAGAAGTCCAAAACATCCACAGGACACCAAGTTGTCTACTGTAATTCTTCCCAGCTATGATAGAAACGTGTGAGCTCAAGGAAGCATGCTGTGCATTTTCCTCTATAGTTTCACAACAGTGTCAGCAGGTAAACTTAGCAGCTTGTATCCTGAAATGGCTGGTAATGTACAAAACTCCTTTTATTCATAGAAGAGATTCTAAGCCAATGGGGATTCTTACTGGCAAAGAGGAGAAATTCTATCAAGTCAGTCTTACCTTAACACCATTGGTTACCTCTGAAGATATTCCAGATTTCACAAGTCAGGGACTCACAGAAAGAAATTTCACTAGCAAAAGCAACCTATGAACTCAGTTCTATTCCAACTTCTTCCTTTCAGCAGGCATCTTATATGTAAGCCTGCAGATCACATGTGTTTTCTGCAGCTTGCCCTGTTGCTTTGAAGGGTATGGGTTAGAATGGTAGACAGTGTCTCGCTCATGGACCCTGCTTAGAGTGCTACTATGGATGTGACGTCAGCTTACTCAACTTGGGTGGTTCTTTCTTGGTATAGCAAAAGGACATGCTTCCACACCCATGCAAGGCAGCCCAGGGGTACTGCTGCACTACTGATATCACATTGTTACACTGGAACAGCAATCTCCACAATGTCTTCTTCTCATTGCAAATTTGGGATGAGGATGTCTCAGTACTAGAAAGTTGATCAGTCCAAGAAAGTGGCTGTACATCTGATACTTTATTATTGGGGTAATCTTCATAGCAGGGACTAGGGCCTGTCAGCTTGCTGGCTTACAAATAATATCATCCTATAATCATAAACTATCAAATGCTATTTCATAGCATAATTTTCTACATTTTTAAAGTAGTTATATAAATTCCAAAATACTACTACCAAAAAAATGTTCATTGTAAGTTACCTTCAAAGTTTAATTTGCTTAATATTTTCCAAGGTGGAGCCCTTAAAAGTTATTTTTAGTGCTAGGAACAAAACGTGGCCAAATAAAAACTTATCGTCTTTCACCATGCACCAAATAGCTTTTCTTCATTATTTAGAATAATGAAGAAACTATTTAGAAGATAGAAACCACTCCTATCAGACCTTTCTCATTTTGGGATTAAAACACTGTAGTTTGTCTTTTGAATGGTATTGTGTTCTTTCTGAAGACCCAAATTCACAATGTTTGTCTACGGTCAACCACCCTTGGCTTTTCTAAACAGCTGTCTTAGCATGTGAAAATGTAGATAATTCAGGATACAGTTTGATTAGGGGCACCTAAACCTTTGCACGCCACTGTGATTCTTTGGGAAGATCTTATCTGATCATAATTGTTAATGTCTTACTTACTGTTATTTTGTTTTTTTCAAGTCAGTTTTTACTATTCATGAACCCCCGTTATTTCCTGCAGTCTCCTTGACAATATTTTTGGAAGTGATTTGCCTTTGCCTCTTCCTAGGGCTAAGAGGTAACAGCTGTCTGAAAGTTGCACAGCTGGTTTTGTGCCTAAGGCAGGACAAGAAGTCATGCCCTTCTGATTTGTTTCTTTCTGGTGGCTTTACCACTACACCCAAAACTGGCTATTTATGCCTTAAATACAACTCCTTAAAATACTGCACTGCATTCCTTGTGCCCTTTGAAATGAATATAGAGCACTGTTCCTGAATCTATATCACATTTCCAGATTGTTTACAAGCATAGCATGAAGTGTTTCCTTTAATACATAAAGAAGCAGTTTGTGACAAGGTTATACGTTGTCTTCTTCTGTGAACTGCTTTGGAATTAACTCTGTTAATTCTTTGAGCCAGTCTGGTGTAGTGGCACCAGGCTAGAAATTGGGTGACCATGAATTTTAGGCTCATCTTAGGCACAAAGTTGTTTGAGTGACTTTGGACCAGTCAATTTGTCTCAGCCTAGTGACAAGGCAAGGGCAAACCACTTCCAAAAACCTGCCAAGAAAACTAGAGACTAGTCCAGGTGGTCCCCAGGAGTCAGCACAGATTTTAAGGCACAAATTGAATTAGAGGAAAGAATTGTAAATATGCAAAAGGGTGTTATTTGTGTACCAACTTACTCCTAACAGTCCTTCTTAGACAATTCTAGTTGCTTCCATTTCTACCAACTTTGCAAGGTCCAGTAATAGCTGCAGTTTGCTGATCTTCTGCTTGTTGCAAAGAAAAATCTTTTTGTCCTTTTGTTTTGCTGACTGGTTTGCGGGCACAGATGGGCAGGATTTATAAATACATTTTAAAAATAAGTAACAGATTTACCATTAAATAAGGTCTAGCAACTATTACTCAAAGGAAGTGGAGATGCATTATAAAAAGTTAGCTTTGAAGAATTACTAATGGAATAGTAAATTGCTTGGGTTGGTGTGCTGAGAGCACCTGATCGTTTTTGCATAGCTTACAAAAGGATTTTGTTCTGGGACTGTAAGGTCACTTCTTCTGGATATAAGCATTACATCTCAATCAGCATTCTCTTCTGTCAATGACAACCGCTACTGATCCTTTTATCCTGGTACTGTATGCAAGTTCTACAACCTGACAGTAAAATGAATTAAATGTACAATAGATGTAGTCAACCACCTACTCTCATTCCTCTGGAAATAACTACAAATCCTTACTAAAAGTGACTGTCATTGATCTTGGCAAATTCATTTATCCCAAAGAGACAACCCTGTTATTGGCCACTGAATCTCAACCATGGTCTGTCAATACCTTCACTGAAAAGACAAGCTGATTGCTAAAATTGGTTTTATGAAAAAAGCATTGTAGGTAATTCCAAAATTAATTAGGTCAGAATAATATACTGTACCTATTCTAATTATCTTCAGAACCACAAGATTGCTTTGTGATTACTTTGAAGAGAATAAATAATCTAGTGCTGTGCCAACAGTTCCTCACATTTGTTTCCTTTAATCTGATGAAAAATACATTCTGATGAAAGGGTTGACAGACTCAGGCCCTTATTTTAGTTATAAGATGGCCGAGGGATATGTATGAGTGTCCTGCCTTATTATACAACTATTTCTTCAGTGGTCTATAGACTATCTATAAGAACAGCAATCACATCCTGCATCATCAAGCAACAACAAAAGAACTTCAAACATTACCAGAAGTAATTCTAAAGCATAAAGAGAGAAAAAGCAGAAGCCTATTTTGCAAGGCAAAAAAAGTTTGGGGTTAGACAGTTATTTTGCAAAACCTTTATAATTATTATTTAACAGATGCTCTTGGATTAAGCCTGGCAACCATTGACCCTGGCAAAGTAATTCAAAGTTTTGAGTGCTTTAAGCAGAATTTTATTCAAAACATTCATGAAAATATCATGTTGCTCAGCTTCTAAATGTACATTTTACAGCAGACTGGCATTAGAACAAGGAAATAAGCTACTAAAAAGAGGCTTCAGTTTCCATTATAAGGTGTCCATGCTTAAAAGCCGGCTGCACCCTTGTTATGCAACTGTACAATTTCTATGCATGCTTCCTGATATCAGGATGCCAATACATTGTTTCATGGCAAAAACAAAAACCACAGGTCATTAACTTTATTTAAAAAACAGTAAAAAGTTGTTCACAGAACAGTGGTAGTAATCTACTCTTCAAGAGTTTGCAAACAATGCTAGTCCATTCTGCGCATAAAATCAAAGATCAGTCAGTTCCATCTGAGACAGATAAGTTTGACTTCATCTGAAAAGGCACAGTGGAAATAGGTCTGGATGCTGAATAGAAATCATTCACAACAACAGGTGAATATTCCTAGGAACTTTTTTTTGGGGGGGGGGTTAATGTAACACATTTGTTCACAAATAATAATAGCAATATTAATAATCTGTTGATTTGTCTTGGCAACTCCCATACATTAACGGTGGTAACAGCGTAACAGCTTTGTTCCCATCTGACAGAAATTAATGGCATGTTCTACAAAGCAAAAGTTAAACATGACCGTATGTATTTATTAAATTCCGCAGTGTTTTGACAGATTGTGATTCAAAGGATGCTGACACGATCGCTGAGGGCTTTCAACTCTGCTTCTTCTGGTTCAGGATTTTCATTGTGGTTAGGGCTTCGACCCATAAGGTGTGCTGGATACTGCAAACTGTTGCTTCCTGCATATTGTTCCCACCGGGAATCGTCACTCTCATGGGTGATATAACGCTCGCCTATTTTGCATTCAAGTTCCCGTAAATCTAGCCAGGCTTGGTAATCCTGTAAAATGAAATAACAATCTTAATTAATATTCAAAAAGCCAACTGAGAATATAAACAATATCGTAAAACTTTCATATTCTAGTAATAAGAGATACGACCCCCCTTACTTTTTAAATGTTCAGATATAGATTCATCTCAATATGCAGATGGACCATTAGTTCAACTGTTTCAGTTTGATCTATGTTCCAGGATTCCTAGGTCACCGAGGCTTGGGGATGGGATTTGAAATCCAATCATGTCAGAGATGCCAGTTTGGGGAAAGATGGTATAACTAAATGGCAACAGTCTTCCAGGATTCTGGCAGTTCTGAACCCAGAACATTCTGCATGTAAAGTATGTGGTGCATCGTAACTTCTTGTCATCTAAGCAACGCTGTATACAATTCAAGTAAAATTACATTTGGACTCTGGAAAGCTCATCATATATACTGGACCAGCCTGGACATGAGGCTATTAGCATTTAAACCAACCCCTTGTTTTTCACATGTCCAGGTAATTGTGCTCAAATTTGTAGCAATTGTGGTAAACTCTTATCTTAACTACAAGTAAAAAAAAAAAAAGAGGTAAAAGGCATGAAATTTATAGCATTACCTGCAGCCAGGGGTGGCTTAATGTCTTGTCCACACTGTAACGTTTTCTCATTTTAACTTGCAACAAATTATTTATGAGATCAATAGCTAGAGAGAGAAAAATACAATTTCAGAGGACACCATTCTCTAAAATATGCTTGACGATCATGGGATAACAAAGTCTAAACAGGAAGGCCAAACTAATAATTCTGTTTTTCTCATCCATTCTGACCAAAAGCTGTAGCTTAAATGTATTAAGAAGAGACGTTCAATTGAAGAGAAAGGAGGCAATCATATCAGTCTTATTTTGACATTTTTATTCAACAGTCTAATGGGCAGGATCTTAATATATAATATGCACCTCCTCGTTTTGGCTTTTCTCTGTGCAGTTTTCATTGCCAGACAAGCTGTTTGGCTGGAAAACTATGGTGATAAAAAGTGAAATATGGTCTCCTCGTGTGCTGATATAGCTATTCTCTACAGACAAATCAATATGATTATGCTAGCATTTGTACCAAATAGGAGATTTCAAAAGTTGGTTTCATATATAGAATATGATACTGTAATTCAACATAGGGCTTTTTAAAGACACTTATTCTCTAGCTATTCCATTATCCTAAATCAATGTTGCAGTGTTTTGGGGTGGGAGGACAATTACAACTGGAAAAGTTCCAATAGACTTCATTGGTTACTCATATGATAAAATATTATAAAATGAAAGTGTTAGCACTGTTAAATATATCTTACTTCCATGCATTGTGTAGATTTGGTTCAAGGTAAAGAGCTATCATATATTAGGTATTCTTCTCCAGATATCCACTCTCAACACATACCCATTACAGCTAAAACAGCCAATACCAAATCACCTCCTGGGCCGTATAAATGCTCTCCAACCATTACATGGTTCCTTTTTATATCAGGAAATACATGAAGGTGGCTTGTAATATATTGCTCCCATGAACATTTAGTTCTGGCTGTAAAACTTGTACATCCATGTATTCTTTAATTTAATTTTTCTTGGTTAAATATAATTTACTATTCTCAATAAGAGAATTAAGAACATGTCTTTAGCATAATTTGTCTGCAGCTTTATATTAACTTTCCATTTTAGAAGTATTGAAATGGCAAGGAACGTTCAGCCATTGTGAGCTTGCTGCATTACATTTTACATTTTTAAAATAGACATTTCTGTTTTCAGTGGGTAAACAAGTTTGTCATATAGAAGCTATCAACAACTAATAGAAGCTCCATGTGCATATTAGCACATGCAGAAACCTTTAATCAGAATAATTAATTAAATTGGGATAATCAATAGTAACTATACTTTCATGGTCATTGGTCATTCATGTCCCAGTTATTTCCTATTAGACTATTGCAATGTGTTTTATATGGGGCTATCCCCAAAAGTATCCAGAAACTTCAGATGCTGCAGAATGGGGTCACGTGGTCCATAGTGAATGTCTGAAGAAGGGCACATATAACACTCTTGCTCCATGAACTGCACTGGGTACTAGTTTGCTTCTGAGCCCAATTCAAGATGTTGGTCATCACCTTTAAAGCACTACATGGCATAGTACCAGGTTACCTACAGAATCAGCCTTGGTCTATCTCATCAGCCTGTTCTCACTCAATCAGGCAGGGAAGGTATGATGCAGAACCCATCAGTCAAATAATTTTGATTGGCAAGATTTAGGAAAAGAGCCTTTTCTGCCCTACTTTATGGAACGTTGCAACCTCAGAGAGCAGGGAAACCCCAATCTCTTAGTCTTCTGCAAAGGAGTCAAAACCTGGCTCTGCAGATTTGGGGGAGTGCGGGGGACAGAAGACTACTCAACTGAGGAGCTGGCTGGTCTCATGAGAACTGCCTCCTTCTGCCTGTAATAGCAATTGTTAAATGGCTATCTTAAGATTTTTTTTTCTTTTTCTATTTTTGATGTTGAATTGTCATTATTCTATAATTCTAAAAGTTTTGAACCTAATTAATGTTGTTTTATTTATTGGTTTTATTATATTGTACACTAATCAGAATCCCTTTTGAAGGAGATGGGTGGTTTAGAGATATGAAATATAAATAATAAATAAATAATTGTTGAGATCAGTACATTTTTATTGTCTGTTCCTTATCTGATAGTATGTTTCACACTATCCATGCAAAAGCATCATAAGGTTTTGAATAAAATACTTAATACAATATTTATCAGGACTATTACATGATTGTAAGAATCACATTAAACAATGTCACAAAATGCCCAGGGATATGAGTCTACCATTATTATTTTTATTTTTTATATAGTAGAAGCTTACAGGCTTGAATAATTTTTACTGATTATTCAGAAGCCGAATTAAGTGCATTGACAGCTAAAAAGAATGAGACTGCAACAAATAAGAAACATCCTATACATGGAAAATGTATGTTGTATCGTGGGCCAATTTTTGTTCATTGAAATTATTAAATTGCATAATTGTATTTTGCTACTTTCTATATAGCCTTTTGTCAACTGACAGGCAATTGGTGGAACAGTGATTAGAATGCAGTACTGCAGGCTAATTCTGCTCATTTCCAGAAGTTTGATCCTGACCGTCCATACTCAGTTCCATCCTTCTGGGATAAAATGAGAACTCAGATTGTTGGGGGCAATATGCTGACTTTATAAACTGCTTAGAGAGTGCTGTAAAGCACTATGAAGTGGCATATAAATTTAAGTGCTATTGTTATTGCTATCAGTAATTGCTAATTCCCATATGTACTTTCTGAAATTCCTAGCATAACATGTTGAGAGCTGGCTTAACAAGTCACACAGTAACCATGAATTATAAGCCTACCTATTTAAGCATGGTATTAATCCCAGGAAAAGTAGATCCTACTACCTTAATGTTAATTTCCAGCATAATAAGACCATATATAAGTTAGTTTTAAAAATCTGGACCATTTCATTCCATAATTCAAGAGAGGCATTATACAGACCTGTAACCATCATAGAATTATACAAAAATAGTTTTAGTTCATCAACTTCTAAAGTATACTAGAAAACATAGTATTTCTATTTCAAGAAGTGTTCCAGTTCATTTTTCCTGGAAAATTCTGGTTCTTTTCAAATATACCAATAGAGTACTGCCGATGTTACCTACTTTGGTAATGAAATGTCTGCAAGCTCAAAGAACATCAAGGACTCCACTTTTCAAATGTCTCAGTGTTCCTATTCTACATTACTAGAGGAAGCTATCCAGCTGATACATACTGCAGTGTGTCTCTGAAGACATATGTAATTTAATGTACATATAGAGAGATTCAAACATGGAAGGATTCCATCTCTGGTCAATGTCTTTGTGATGTTGGCAGTAAGTCAATGTTCACTGGTTTGTTGAAGTTTCAGATTCAGTCTCAAAAAGTTCTTTGGAGAACAGTCTTAGGAAAAGGTTAGACTGCTTTAAGGCATTGCAGACATGTTCTCTTTGTGTTCCAGGGCTCTCAGAAACAATTTTTGTGAAGCAAATTGGTAGTGCTGCACAGCCCTATTCTAATAAATGGATGTAGTTCAATGAGACATGATTAAATATTTTCAGTGACAAAGCTAAGTGAGAGTACAGCAAGACAGGACCCTATTAGATCCATTTAAAGCAGGGGCCTCTAAACTTGGCAACTTTCAGACTTGTGGACTTCAACTCCCAGAATTCTTAAAGTTGCCAAGTTTGGATACCTCTGATTTAAAGGATAAATTGTTATATATCATAAAGTCTCGCTCTAGAGGAACTGTGCCTCCAGGGATACAAAAGGAAGAAGTCTACAGTCAAGTAACTTCTTGAATGTTTTGTTTTGATTTTTGATAAAAAGGAAAGAATTCACCTGCTTTCTGTTTAAAATATAATAAAATCTTAGAATAATAAATTGAATGTCAGTAACTATATTCTCTTTAATTTTATAACTGTATCTTTTTAATCTTTGGATTTGATTGTGGATAATTTTGGATTCTTATTATTAGATAATAGATATATAATATCTATTGTTGGAAATCATCTATGGAATAGATGATACCATCTATGGAAAGGCAAAATATATTTAATTAATAGATATATAAGTACAATAAATAAACAAAAAAGTAAGTTAAGTAAGTAAATACCTTCATGAGAGATTTCCTTCCAGGGATTAGGTGGGTACATAAAAGCAGCATTCTGGATTTGATCATGAATATCCTCATCTTCATTGAATGGAAAAGTACCACTGAGGCTAACATAGATAATGACCCCAACAGACCACATATCAAGTGATCTGTTGTATCCTTTATTTCTCAGAACTTCAGGAGCAAGATATGCTGGTGTACCCACAAGTGAACGTCTGAACGACTTCTCTCCAATAATCCGGGCAAAACCAAAATCACAAAGCTTCACCTATTTGGTACAAAATTGATAACACAACTCTTATGAAGTAGAGCTGTATCCAATATCAGATAAATTAATTTTTATTTATACAATGGGATAACTGATATCTTGATAACTATCCCCTTCCTTTCCACATACATCCCACTCATTTGTCATAAAAGATACTCTCATCTACTGGAGAAAAGTAGTAGATTTGGTATGATGTCAACTTGGTAATGGGGAAAAATAGTTGGGAGCTAGAATTTCTATATCTTTGCTAACTCCAAAAAAAGGTGATATTGTTATGGTTCATTATGGTTCATCACACAGCCAGATGTTCAGACTGGATTTGGCATTTTTATCCACCTATCAAGTCCTTCCCAAGGATCTGGGATAGGCAGATGTTGATGTTATATAGTTTTAAAGATATCATCACAGCATGTAAGCTGTTTGAGTAAAGCTTTTGCAATTTACTGATGGTGAATTTGTCAAGCCAATGGTGTTCAAGTGGTGTTTTGGGATTGCATCCAAAGAGTCTATTACTATTGGTGGTATCTTTGCTTTCTTTTGCCACAGTCATTCTATTTCTATTTGCAAGTCTTTGTAATCTTCTCCAATTCCTTCTCTTCTGTTCTGCAGTCTCCAAGTATTGTCATGTCTATTATCCAGACTTTTTTGTCTTTCTTATTGACAATTATTAACTGACATGTTATATGACAGGTGCCTATCTGTGCAAATTCTAAAATTAGTAGTAGTAATAGTAGTAGTAGTAGTAGTAGTAGTAGTAGTAGTAGTAGTAGTAGTAGTATTGAAACAACTTAAGTACATTCAAAGCTTTACAATGTAAGCAACAATTGTAGAGCTAGAGAGAAAATGAAGGAAAGGAATAGTAAATGCAGTTTCTTATACAATGTATATGATGTACTAATATCAGGCCATACATTTTCCTAGCAATATTAACGAACTAGTTCCTCGTATATTTGAAATACAAGTGAAGTTGTACATGAATTTAGTTGATTGCTTTACCTTTCCTCCAAGCCCAGACAAGCTTTTTTTTAAAGAAAGAAAGAAAGAAAGAAAGAAAGAAAGAAAGAAAGAAAGAAAGAAAGAAAGAAAGAAAGAAAGAAAGAA
>JANHJO010009486.1:28790-42579 GCA_032468235.1 Pseudoxyrhopus heterurus
CCATGCGCCATGCCGGCCACATGACCATGGAGACGTCTTCGGACAGCGCTGGCTCTTTGGCTTTGAAACGGAGATGAACACCGCCCCTAGAGTTCAGAACGACTAGCACAGATGTGCGAGGGGAACTTTTACCTTTACCTTTACAATCAGGAAAAACATGTTTCATCTATGCCCAGTCTCTATATTGTCTACATTGTTTATAGCACAAATTATGCAGATTTAGATACACTAACACATTTCATTTAAGTTACAATCTGGAACTCATCTGCACATAACTTAAAGCTTGTATTATAAGAGTCAATGATAATGTCAGAATTCCCCACGATAGCTAAGCTAACTAACTTATGTATAGATGCACACAAAGAAAATCTAAAAAGTCTCATGTGGTCTCACATACAATTTAATCTACATCCATATAATTCATATTAAAATCAAGATGCATTGATTCACATTTTGCAATTTATAGAGGTATAACGTGATACATTTTACTGATTCCTTAGTTGTGTTATGGGACTACGGTCATGGAAAGCATTATTGGAACAAAGAATTAAATCATACTTTGAGGAGCTCAGCTTCAAGAAAATGAAACATGTTTTCTTACGTTATTTTCTAAAACAAATAATTTCATATTTCATTGAAAAGCAATTAAAGTTTGAGTGTTATAAATCCCTTTTAGTAACTTGTGATTTGTTTTAATAAAAGGATTGAACTATATTCCTGCAAAGAAAAATATTCCAACTTGCCTGTGGAAAAGGGTCAGCTGATGCTAGCAATACATTCTCTGGCTTGAGATCACAATGAACAATGTTTTTAAAATGAAGATGCCTCAAAGCAACAAGAATCTGTAAAGAAACAAATTATCTGTTCTGCAACATAAAAAAACCATTCCATACTTACTTTACATCTTAATTTGTTCCTAGAGATGTGATATAACATCAACAAACACAAAGATTGGTTTGAGCTGATTTTAAAGGTTTTATTTCATTGATCCTATTCCAAATTGGAGCAATAACTTACAAAATGAGAGGAACATAATATTAAGTTTCCATAAAATGTCACCAATATTCTATTGTTATCACTGACTCTACAAAAACATTGGCCAGCGCATAGTGTCATACTAATTCAGGAAAAAGCAGCTCAACCACTTCTTTGCTTAACCTGAATTGCACTGGAGAATTTGTTCAGTTTGCATTTTAATATCCAATTACCAATTCACACCTTCTGAATCAATATATGAACAATGCCACAGTCATTTTTGGTATTCACACTTCTTAAGAGTTTTGCACAGCAATTTTCCAAACAAAAATATGTATACTGGTGAAATACTATAAAGGAAAACTGCTTGTAAAAAAAATGTGTCGATGATGCAAAAATGCCTACAAAATGTGCAAATTAGGAGAAACACACATGAAATATCCTCATAGACTTTTTTTAAAAAGAAAAAAGAAACTGCAAACTAATGTAGAAATAGGACAGGCCAATTAAGACCTGAAAACACTACAAACCAAACAAAGCTAAAATTGGCTTGTACATTCATCTTCTAAATGATCTCTTTTATACATAAATAATTTTTGAAAATATATTTAATATATAGAATTGAATCTCCCACAAAATGAAGTATCATATTTGATGTCTATCCTAATGGACTCTTCTTACCTGGGTAATTAAAAACTTAGTTATCCGCTCTGGCAACCTTCCTTTTTCACTTGACAAAATCATTTCCAACATATCTCCATGGAGTTTCTCCATAACAACAAACACTCTTTCTGGCGTCTCAAACATGCATTCCAGATTTACAACCCCCAGGTGATGCAGATTCTATAATAAGAGATAAACACTATTTAAATGAGCCAATTTGTCTCCATCCAATGACAAGATTTCAGGAAATATTAGGTTATTGTGCAGCCATTCATTTTTCAAGTCCTTTGGCACCAGTGTAAGTGTAACAAGGCAGGAAGAAAATACATTAGGAATGATATAATATGCTAATTAAATACCCACGATAGCACAAATCTGCTTAGAACTTGTAAAAAATTTGTTCTGACACATCAACATTTTTCTCTAGGTAGAGAACTGGTCTATTTTTTTCTAATCAAACTACAGGTAGCTCTTCACTTACAACAGTTCATTTCGTGACCGTTCAAAGTTACAATAGCATTGAAAAAAAGTGACTTATGAGTATTTTTCACACTTACAACCATGACAGCATCCCCATGGTTACTTGATCAAAATTTGAATGCTTGGCAACTGGCTCATATTTATGACGGTTATAGTGTCCTAAGGTCATATGATCACATTTTGCAACCTTCTGACAAGCAAAGTCAATGGGGAAGCCAGATTCACTTAACAATGGTGTTACTAATTTAACAACTGCAGTGATTTGCTTAACAACTGTGGCAAGAAACGTAAAATGCGGCAAAACTCACTTAACAAATATCTAACAGACTAATTGTGGTCGTAAGTCGAGGACTACCTGTATTTTAAAATTTACAAAGTAACGTTCCTTGCTCTTTAATATTTACTCTGGAGATCTGTAGTGATAAGCACAATTTCCAGTCAAGAACCAGGCCTAAAGACAAACTAAAATGTGTCTGTGAAGTGAACTATGATGAATTAGGATTGACATTGGGAGAACATGTTCCCCATTAGCATCCATCACATAAAATTCTATGGATTTGCCATGAGTGTCTCTAATTTATTAAGATTAATATTTGGAAAAAGAGCTTGTCTTTAGCATCTAGGATGTAAAACCTATGCCATTAGCATCTAACTGCAAAACCACATATACTGCCCCATTTAAGTTTAGTGTTTCCATCTAGAGCCGGGAAGGCTTTCTTGCTGTAAACACTGCTGCTAAAACTGTAGATAATTCTGAACGTAAGATGCCATCTGCCTGTGTTCAAAGGAGAAACTCATTCTCTCCCTCCCTTTCTCTCTCTCTTTTTCTCTGTCCCTCCCTCCCATTACCCCTCTCTCTTACACACACATACTCCCCCACACACAAACAAAAACATTCAACAAGTTCCTCCCTTTTTCTAAATGACTGGTACGGGTTAATCTTACATTGTTACATATACTGGTATAAGTAGAAACAGAACCTTAATACGCACTGATATATACCTGAATTATAATTGTCATAGGTTATCTTATAAATGTATATTAACCACTATAACTACCGGTCATTTTGATTTCCAGATTCGTGTATTTAAAAGATTAGAAATTATCTAAAAAAGAAACATTACTTGAGAACTTTATCTGGCAATTCAGCATAAAATTAGTTCCATAGATTTCTCCTGCTGGAGCCTTTCTCAGTAAGTTTTATTACCCTGCTCTAAATTAAATACATACAGGATATAATTGGTAATTAAATAAAAGATACCTGTAAAATTGCAACCTCATTACGAAGCTGGCTTTCTTGCTTAGTTGGAAATCTCAGTTTGTCAATGATTTTAATTGCTACATCTCTTCCTGTTTTCCGATGTTTTCCTGTTTGATGAAAAATATGCCAATTAACATGATCAGTTCTAAGAAGCAGCACCTTCTTAAAATTCACCTTTTTCTTTTATTAAAATCTAAGTTTTACCTTTTATAATGGGAATTTTTGTCGTCCAATTAACGGTTAACCCAAAACAGGTTTCCCCAACTAGAGACCTGGGCATATTCTAGGATTACAATACCCATCACTCTCAACTACATTTTCCACATCAAATATAAAGACGAAAGGCAATAAATCTCCTTCACATTGAATCCTTTTTAAACATTTATGATGGGGCAAAAACAGTACAGTACTGCTACTAAAACTGTAGATAATTCTGAACATAAGATGCCATCTGCCTATGTTCAAAGGAGAAACTCATTCTTCTCTATTTCTCTCTCTCTCTTTCTCTTGCCTCTCTCTCTCACACACACACGAAAGAGAATAGGATAAGAACAAAGGTTATGAGCCATTCTCTTTTTCTTGCTCTACACAATATTTTTATACACATTTGCAAGAACCAAGGCTATGAACCTACCCAAACTACATAACAGACTTTCATTTGCAAACTCTGCTTCTACATTTTGTAAAATGTCAAGAAATTATGAAACTTGTTTAAGAACTATAGATAATATAGTCTGTAATTTTGCCATGTGAACCAGGGCACTTGATAGAAAATGCCACTAATCATAGTCCACTATGTGCACACGTTTCACACAAGCTATTATAGAAAAAGAACTGGATGAATATGAGGCTCTCAAGAGAAGCCAGTTTTGTTCAGAGACCAGCAGTCTGAGTACTTGCCTTCAAAGCAAGTTTTTAGTTTTAAAAAAAGCAGCACAATAATACTTACAGGGGAGTAAATTTCTCAGAATTCAAATTCAAAAAACGAAAATGCAAAAGAAAATATTGCAAAGTAGTTTCAGAATACTATAATCATAGTGTATCTCAGATTATAAAACCTTGTGCCACTTGTTGAAAATGACTAAATAATTATTCTGTCTTCTGTTTTCCACACAATTACCTTTGGCATAACTTCCTATTTATATAACTTAAATTTTAAATTACCGTACTAGAAATCCTGCATTTACATTTCATTTCACTTCCCCAGTGTATAGGTAAAGAGTCTTACCTCCATAAACAATTCCAAACTGTCCAGATCCTAAAACTTCATCTGGAAATATTTGATATACTGCACTGATATCCTGTAGATACAAATATTTTGCAGCTTGAATTAATTTCTTGAAACTTAAATTTTTAAAAAATAGCAAACAAACATGCCACTGAATACTGCACAAAGGGCAGTATCCTAAATTTTGGTAAATGAAGTTTAAATCAATTTTGATCAAGGAGGTTCAATTGTTTCACTCTACACTGCCCTAGTCGAATCTGATTTTGAATACTGTGTCGGTATTCTGGACCCAGTTCTGGGTATCACAGTTCAAAAACGACACTGAAAATTGGAATTAAGTTCAAAGAAAGCTACCATGGTGGTGAAGTATCTGGAAACCAAGCCCTATAATGGACAGTTAAAGGATATAAGTATAATTGCTTATAGAAAAGGTACCTGAGGGGAAATATGATAGCAATCTTTAAATATCTAAAGACTTCTCATATAAAGAAGGGAATGGGCTTATTTTCTATTGCGCCAGGGTTAGAATCAAAGGATTATAACTTCAGATTCAGGCCAGAGTTTCAGACTATATGAGCTGTCAGTTACAAGTCGACACATTAATTGGCGAGCACTCCTTTGTTAATGGTCTTCTAACAGTGGATGGATGGTCAATGGTCAGAGATGTAATAGTGACTCATTCATGGGGTTCAACTAGATGAATTCTAAAGTTCCTCCAGTTCTATAATTCTAAGACATTTGTAAAAGAATACAAATAGTCCTTGCTTATCAACCGCTAATCCAGCAACTGTTTGAAGTTATGATGGTGCTAAAAAGAGTGCTGTAAAGCACCATGAAGTGATATATAAGTCTAAGTGTTATTGCTATCATCAGCATACTGATGATACCTTACCCCATGATGATGGATGAACTCATCCCCAGTGGCTTCACACAGATGTTGAATAGGTGCAGAGAGTGCACTGAATCCTGTAGCACCCCAAAAAGTAGAGGCTAAGGATGGAATCTTTCCCCCTAGTCACCACTGACTGATATCAATCCCAGAGAAAGGAGAAGAACCACCACAATATCATGCTGCCCAATCCCTAGAGCTGGTCCTGAAGAATACTAAGGGTGATGGTATCAAAGCTACTGAGAGGTGAAGCAGGGCACAGATGGATGCACAAGCCCCATCTTGCTTCCAACAGATTTTATCCCCAAGCACAACCAATGCTGTTTCCATCCCATACCCAAGCCTGAATCCTGACCAAAAGGAGTCCAGATAATTTCCTTCACTTAGGATCCTTTGAAGCTGCTATGTGCTTCTCCATAATCTTCCCCTGTAAAGGGTGGTTAGATCCTGGACAAAATATGTCTAATATAGTGAGGTTCAGTGAATGTTACTTGAGGAAGGGGTGAACTAATATCTCAAGAGGCAGAGAAACAACCCCCTCACCCAAGGAACAACTCTCACCACTAGAACCCATTCACATGACATCCCCTGAGCAGTTTTAATTAGTCAGGAGGGAATGGATCTAAAGAGAAAGTGGCCATGCTCACAGTCATAAGGACCCTGTCTACTTATATGCTAGCCAGTTCAAAATGTTCCCAGATAACAAGTCAAGACTTTGCCCTAGGCACCTTCTTAGAACATGAAACAAGACTGGTGTCAAGCTCGAATGAATTTGAGTGACTTTATTCAATAGATGCTGAGCAAATTCTTCTACATGGCTCTGCAGGGGTATTTCTGCAGCCCCTCTACCCAAGATGGTATGTGTCATCTAAAATACTATCTGCAGGTGCAATAAGAGCAGAGAAGTACTGATGCTTCACAGTTCTTATCATTATAAAGTAGGCAGTAATAGCATCTCTAACCATGTTTAGATGAGTTCATTCCTTGTTGGGCCTGAGGAATGTCTAGGATTTCTCCCATTTTATCTTGCTCAGTTCCTGTATAACCATGGAGAATGACCGGATCCACAACATGGGAGAGGTTTGCATAGGTTCAGTCCTATCTAAGGTCTCAGCAGACCTCCTGTTCAAGGTGTCAACCAAGGCCTCAAATGAACTGTGCAACAGACTGGCAGCCACAACTCCCACCTCTCTTGGAAACATAGGATAAGCCTATGACTATCATAGTAGCCATGAACTTCTGAGCTGCATCAGACCTCACACCTAGAGAAAGCAGACTGACGCCTTCCAAATTTGTAAGTCTACAAGAGGAACTCTACCACGAACCTGGAAATGAAGTCTAGAAACCCAGGCAGGGAGGTTGCTATGCAGCTCGAAGGCAGGTATAGTAACAATAAAAACATCAGTCTAAAGCAGGAGCTTTCCCTTGTTACGTTCATTTAATGTCTTCTATAGTTTCTGAAATTAGTATAACTAAAATATGTAAATACATATGTCACCGTGAATGGAATTGGATTTGATTGAGAATGTCATTTGTTTAACTATTCTTAAATGCAAGCAAAGAAGGGGGGGAAATCATACTGCCACAATAAAATATGAAATAACTAGTGAATTACCACATTTTCTTGGACTTCGCAATTGGATACAGAAATACTTATGGATATATTTCCTAGAAAGAAAAGATCCAATCATTATTTTATAACATATAATATCAAATAAAAGAATATTATAGTACTGTAAACTGTAACAGCAGGTAGTTATACATTTGTGAGAACTTGCCACATGCAAAGAAGAAAATAGGAATAAGAGTAAGGAATAATATATCACTTCTATGTAACCAAATTAAATTAGAATTAAATTGTAATGAAAATATATTTAGATTTTGCCTGACTCTGCCCTCTGCCTTCTGCCTTCGCTTACCTGATAGAACACTGACTTGAACCTCTGCTACTGGCATGGACCTAATTGCTGAGGTAAAATGCAGAAAATCATTTCATTCTTTGCATTCGTGTATCTACTATACTGTTTAAACATTAGTTCACTACCAACAACTGTTTCTAATAAATGTATCTTGTTGTATGAGACGCTTTAGTGTTGTGGAGATGTCAACTGAGCCTTTAACTGGTCTGGGATCTTAAACATCTGGGATGTTTCTGTGTTATACATGAATAAGGGGTTAGAGACTTCAGACTTACTGTGCAAACTTGGTCCTGAACCAGTGGATGCTCCTTTGGGAATGACAGGCATTAGGGCATGCTGGATTGCCATCTCCCACATTCTTGCCACATCTGGGCCACAACCATTTGTGAGAACACTGTTATTAACTGAAGGACTTGGTAGGTTTTCAATGTTTTCCCCAACATAATAAACCACATTAGCTGTAGTTACTTCAAAGCAGTGGGGATTTGCTTCTTGTGGTAAAAAACTGAAATTTTTTGCAGGTTCCAGGGATAGTATTTCAGACAATGGAATTTCCTGTGAAGAATGGTTATTCATGTTATTCCAAGACTTCTTTTCCAAAGTTGTTTATTCTTTGCAGGACTGGTGTTCTGCTTACTTTATATATCTAAATACTGATTTGTTTCCAACTTTTGAGAACTTAGTGAAATCCAGTTCTCAGCTCATGAAGTTCTATCTCATCTATGATTTTCTGGTTCTTGCATCTTGGTACTCCACCTGGGGAGGAAGCACCAAAGTGGTACCTATTTATCTGCTTTTATTTGCATACTTTCAAGCTGCAGGAACTGGGGCAAGAACCTGTCATGAGGTACTTAAATCTGGAACTGCCAACAAGCCAGCATCTTAACTGCTAGGCCACCCTGCCCCATAGATTTACACTTCACACTTCTTCCGGACGTGGTCTATACTTCCCTGTGGGAGATATACCTCACAGTTTGCAAAACCCTGTTCTAAATAGCAACAGCTCAATCCTATCCCCCACACACACACCTTGTTCCTAACAATCTACATATCCCTAACTGTTTTTATTTTATTCATTTATATTTATCACATTTTAAAACCATCCATCTCCGTCACAGAGGGACTCACAAATATTCTGCTAGAATTCAGATAGTACTTTTAGCCAAAATCATGGTTAATATTAGAATAACTGAAAAGATAATTGCAGAGAGATTTCTTTACCCTTTCTTCTTAGAGAAAAAAAAGCTCAGAGAAAGGTTAGGTTTAAATATTACCTCCTACATTTTGCATGGCATCTGCTGATTTAAATATTATAATTATGTTTAGTAATTAAATGATAAATATTGGCATCAATAGTGATGTATTAGACATTAGGTTTTTATAAATCATTTGATGAGCTGATTTGCTAACTACCCCATTGGAAATGTCTTCTGGGCTTGCAGATGCATGTCCAAAAGATCTCAGGAGGACCTGGAAGCAGTTGCTCTGAGCTTTCAAAGCAGCTGCAGCTGCTTCATGGCTTTGAGAAGCAGATCCAGAGGGATGTTTAATTCATCAGTGAAAGCTCATCAGATAATTTGCACAGGCTTACTAGAAACATTGGAGAAACTTGGTAAGATCAAGTTTAATTCGAGGTTTGGAAACCCACAATTTCCACACTAAGTATATTAAAAAAATTATTCTTGTCTTGCTCAGATTCACACTGGAGCTGAAGTCGGATTTTCCCAAATCACTGTACTGATGGTAAAACTAAGCCAAATTTGTTTCCTAGACATTAACGTGAAAGAGAAAAGGACTTTCCCCACTCCTAACAACTAAATAACCTCCTTCAGAGGACAACTCTCAGAAACGTTATTAGGCTGAATTTTTATAATATATTCGCTGTTTTGTTTTTATGTTGTGCCCATCCAGAGCCAATTGGAGTCAGGCAGCATCCAAGCCCAAATAAGTACTGGTAAGTATGTAATTAAACTTTGTCTTAAACCTGAAACCATTTTTACCTTGTAATATTTGCTTTCAGTTTCATTTTGAAACAAAGTGATACATTTGCTATCCAATCTCCAATAGTGCCGCTTCCTCTATATGGAAATAGAAAATTAAAATACTTTAATTACTAGTAAAGAACACAGCTACAATGAAATAAAATAAAATAATGCAATGATGCAGATTTAGACAAATAAGTGGTTGTAGTTAATACAGAGCATCAGAGCATCATTTTATATTGCGTAAAAGTAATGTGTTAAATCCAATTTCCAGTAGTGCCGCTTTCTCTACATGTTTTGTTATGTTGTTCTCTGAAGACTGCATTTTCCACTGGGTAACATTTGTCAAATGTGTCTTTCACTTCCCTTATAAACCTCTATCAATAAAATAAATATCTATCAATAAAATAATATTTTGCTTGCCAAAGTTTGTAGTGTACAAAGTTTCTATTTATCATTTCATGTTAACTGATCAGATACAGACAGATTAACATACAACATTTTGAGTCAAAACTGATATTATATGTGAAATCTTGAAGTGTTAGAAAAAGGATATTTATTAATTAATTTATTAAATTTATATATCGTTTTCCAATTATACACGAGGCACTATTCAAAGCAAGAAACTGGGCTCTATCAAATAACAATGCATCAGGCAACCAAGATGTTCTTGACCAACAGTCCCCAACCTTTCCAGTTCTGTGGACCGCCGGTGGCATTAGGGGAGGAGAGGGAATGGTTTTGTGTTTGTCCCATTTGCACAAATGCAGCTTCGTGCACTCACCCACTGCTTGCGTGGCCCAGTTCCCAACAGGCCGTGGTCTGGCACCAGGCTGTGGACCGGAAGTTGGGGGTTCCTATTCTTGACTTCATACTAACCAACATAAGCTAGTGGAAAGGAACCATGAAATATGTGGTGGAAAATATCTATTTTTATAGACATCAATGAGAAAAGATTACTCAATACAGAGATTGCTCCCTTTATAACCAACACTTAAATGAAATGTTACAGCTTAGAAAAAAATAGATGTTAGATGTAGGAAATCTATTTTGTGGGAACACCTGAGTGTCCCTTTGTACACTACCTAAGTTCTCTGAACATCATCCCAGGTTGTTTGCTTTTTGTGTGACTCTTGAAGCACTTTGTATACATGGAAATTAAACTGCAGCATACACAATGTAATCATGAACAATGAAAGACTTCTACAAAGTACCCTAAATGTTCTTTATTTCAGTGTTAAATAAATGAATAGGTTCAGCTAATTACTTCCTTACCAAACTGTCTTTGCTTGTGTAGTGAACCATCCATCCTTCTTTTATTACTGTACTACTTCTCCTTTTTGCATGTTTGACAGATTGTACCACTCTCATTAATGGGATATTATTGCTTGTTGAAGGGCTTGAAAAAAAAGAACCGCAAACTGAATAACATTATTTGAATGAAGCTTTCAAAGAGAGACAATTTAAAGGGTTACTTTTTCAACACATGTAATTCTGAACAGCTATTTATTGCAGCATAATAATATCTAGAATCACATTCATTTGTTACATTTATGAACTTACATAGCCACCCCAAGACAGAAATGTCACTAGAAGGTTTTAAAAGGAGCTATATGGCTACCTGTTTTGTATGATCTAATTGAGTTTGCACTGTGCGGAAAGTTGATCTATATCACAGGTATCAAACTTGCAACGTCACCGTTGCTGTCATATGACGTTTTGCGATGTTTTTCCCATTTGTGGAGCTGGAGTGGGCATGGCCTGCACATGACGCATCTGGCCTGTGGGCCATCAGTTTGACACCCCAACTCTAGATCATACATAATTTACCTTATATCTAAATGACACATTCAATGAAATAGAACAATTATATTACAATAAAACGAATGTGGAATTTAGACACATATCATTTGATCTAAGTATGATATTACTTGGAGGAAAGAACCAAGAAACTGAAGGTGCCAAACATATCCAACAGATCTTCCTCCTTCTATTTTCCCCACAATGACCCTGTAAGGTGAATTGGCCTGAGAAAGTGTGATGGGCCCAAGGTCATCCAGCTGGCTTTCATGGCTAAGGCAGGACTAGGACTCAGTCTCCAGCTATCCAGCCTGGTGTCTTAGCCACTAGATGAAACTACTCTCTCACTATGCTAAACTTACTAAGCCAAACTTACCTGATCATTCTGTTACTCTCATCATGGTCAAGATCAGTGTCCTGCATGTCTCCACTGTCACCTGGATTCACAGTCACCATCTCAGTATCAGGCACCATAGAATCTTCCATTTCATCTAAGAGGCCACTGTTTCTTTCACTGTCATTGTCATCGCTTCCCTCTTCCATCACTATATCAGTCTCTGTTCCAGGGCTAAGCAAGTCTGGAATGTTTAAAAAAACTGTATTGTTATAGCAATCCTGAAAAATAGTTCAAGCTGAATTGGCTACATTATCCCACATCACATAAGTAAACCTTATCTCATCCTCAAGTCTCTAAATCGGCTTTGGAGAGCTCTTTATATTTAGAGCAGATTTTGCAGTTGAGGGAAGGAAGAATGAAATTTCCTGGCTAATTGGTGAATACAAATTTAGTCATTGAATGAAGCTAATTGAACAGAATGTTATATCTAAACAGTATATCTACCTTTATGTCTAAAATAAATGTAGAAAATCAGAAGTGAAACTACATCAAGAATATTCTTTAACTTCTACAAAAATACTATATTGTACTTGTGACCATACATTAGCGTATTAGCCAATGCAAAGCATTCTTCCTATTAATAAGCAAGAAACAGCACAACTTTTATATACAATGTAGGCATATGTAATGATGCATTTTATCTTTGGGATGAAAAAGCCTGATGAATATAAGGTAAAGATATGGACACAATTCCATGGACACAAATATATTGTTTTTGGCAACAATATAGAAATAGTTCGTCATTTTTCAACTTCTCTGTCTAATATGACACCCTGTATTTTCTTGTTCATCTCTCATTCATCTCTATTTTTTTAGCTTTTTAAGATCAGCTAATATTGGCTTCCATCTGCTGTAATCAGATGCATATAGGTGAAAACAACACAAGTGAGGGGAAAGAATGAATAATAAATAGCATGTCATGTAGTTAGATATAACAAGTTTTTAATCTCAGTTTATCTAATTGTATAAATTACAAAACTAGATTAAGTCAAAATCTTCACAGAAACTGTTGAAGGAGAAGGAAATAAAAAATAAAGCAAAGACATTGGTGAAGGAGCAGATCACTAGGTGTTATTGAGGAGATGGGAGCAAATGATGATTAGTAGAACTATTAACAAAGTTAAACAACATTTTAGCATTTTGCTGTAGCCCACAATGAATAAAATAGCGCATTACAATATAAGAACTAAATCTGTAAATATATAAATATTCCACAGATTACAACAAATATTTTATCAAATCAATGGCAACATATAAAACTCAAATCTTTGTCATATAATGTCTTATATATTCATTTTCTAAGCATTTTCTCATTAGCTTTATTCAATATTGAAAACGCACTAGGGGAATCAGTCATTCCTCTACTATCTTTCTGTAAGCTTACATGCTTTGTGCCAGAAAGAAATTGTTTTCCTTAATTATCTTTAGTTAGAACAAAATAATACTGTAAGTACCAGTACTGCAATCTTGCTTCTCTCTCTGGAATGAATTTTCAATAAACATTTTTCTAATCCTTGGCTGGTTGCTTAAGGATGGCAAACACCCTTGTGTAATTTCCTGAAAGTTATCCTCCTTTGGCAGACATAACAATTGCAGAGGCAAATACGGTTTGCCTACAAATTGATTCATTTTGGGGTGATTCTTCACAGAAAAGGTTGCTTCTAAATGCTGAAAGACTGCACTACTGAAAAAAGTATGTTATAAAGACAACATTGATCAATTGTTATTGCTGGAATATAAGTATATTAAAAAAACTGTCCACAGAAATTGTAAAATTGGACTCTTTAGGAATCCTAGGGTTTCTAAATCTCAACTTCACGATAGACCTTGATTGCACTGATCCCACCATGTATAATAATTAAATGACTCATTTTTTTTATCAGTTGTGGACAACATTTTTAGTCAGAAGTCCATTCCAAAGTGGTTGAATAATAACTGTATACCAGAAGCTTTGTTTCAAAAGTGAGCAGACCCAATATCAAGAAAAGGGTTTGGTTTGTCAATAATCACAGAGTTGGTCCAAGATCTTAGAATAATATCAAGAGGGCACCTTTCTTCTGTCCAATATGGAATTCATTTATGTTTATATGTTAAAAAATTACATATAACAGGGTGATTTATTTTACTTTTAAATAAAATTATACCGTATATACTCGAGTATAAGCCGAGTTTTTCAGCCCTCAAAAAGGGCTGAA
>JANHJO010009486.1:205910-221122 GCA_032468235.1 Pseudoxyrhopus heterurus
TTGTGGACTTCAACTTCCAGAGATCCACAGCCAGCTTTGCTGGCTGAGGAACTATGGGAGTTGAAGTCCACAAGTCTTAAAGTTGCCAAGGTTGGAGACCCCTGCACTAGACCAAGCTAGCTGATATATACATTCCCACACAAACAATACATTTTATCTAACCAAACAATACACTTTTTTTTCCTTCCTAGACCTTTACTCATACAGGGTAAACTCCACACTAAACTATCAAGCTCCTAGATACTATAAGTACTGAGAATCCAGCAGTCAGAATACACACCTAAACCTTGCAAATCACCAAATACTTCCGAATGATTATTGAATTGGAAGAATCAGCCTTTAACAACCTTAATGTAATGCCTCATTTATCTGCTTATGTATATTAATGTTTTTAATGAAATTAAATTCCACTGTCCCATTTTCAAGTTTTAAGTATATGCATGTAGATTCATAGAAACGTAGAGCTGGAAGGGACCTTGGAGGTCTTCTAGTCCAACTCCGTGCCCAAGGCAGGAGGTCTTATTCCATCCCAGGCAAATATGATTGAAGACACACAATTTCGTGAAGCAAGCTGTTCCATTAACTAATTTTTCTTATTGTCAGGAAATGTCTCCTTAATTCCAGATTGGATCTCCCTCTGATGAGCTTCCATCCATTGCTCCTGCCTTCATGTGCTTTGGATAATAAATCGACCCCCTTTTCTTCTGTGATAGCCTTTCAAGTTTTGGAAGATGACTATCACCCCTAAGCCTAGTCTTTGTTAGGTTAAACATACCTAGTTCCCTTAGCCATTCATCGTATGGGTTAGCCTCCGGAACCCTTATCATCTTTGTTTCTTTTCTCTGCACTCTCTCTACAGCCTTAGCATTTTTTTGGATCATGGTGACCAGAACTGGATGCAGTATTCTAAGTGTGACCTTGCTAGTGCAGTATAGAGCAGAACAATCACTTCTCATGATCTTGATGCTACCCCTCTATTGATGCAGCCTAGAACTTCATTGGCTTTTTTGGAAGCTACAGCACTGCTGGCATATACATAAGTGGTGGCCCTATATTCCTCTCACAAGTATTAATGTTGAGCCACTATTGTCTATTCTGTACCTGTGCATTTGGTTTTACCTATTTAAGTGCAGGACCTTACTTTTCTCACTTATTGTACAGGCTATAACCCAATGCTCAAGTCCGTCAAGATCCTCCTGAATCTTGAGTTCATATCATTCACAAATTTGATGACTTTCCCTTCAATCCCCTCATCTAAGTCATTTATGAAGATATTGAAGGACACTGGGCCTAAGACAGAACCTTGAGGTACCCCACTGCATGCTTCTCTTCATGTAGTTGTAATTCCATTAACTACCACACACTGGGTGTGGTTGTTCAGCCAATTGCAAACCCATCAGGTGATAGTACTCTCTACCCTAGATAGTTCTGTCTTACTGAGAAGTAGGCTGTGGTTTACTTCATCAAATTCCTTACCGAAAAAAGCACATTTGCTACAGAAAATGACCTAACTTGTTAAAGTGACCTAACTATGGTTATATCTTCTGATGACAATGTCTCAAAGAAACATTTCCAGTGATTTGGGATTTGTTTTTTTTTTCTGTTCAATCTGCTTAATCATGTTCAAGGAGGAAAAAGAGACCCAAGATAACAAAAAGAGCCACTTCAGCATTGTTAAAATGGCTGCTCTGATGGAAATGAATCTACATTAACATTGATCAAGATGTCATTAGTGCTAACTATTACAGTACAAAAAAGCCAGAATCTTCTGCTATTGATTTCAAGAAGCCACGGCTTGATTGCTATAGAAGCCACTTCCTGAGTTGGAATCATGGATGGGACATGCAAATCAGCTTTTGGGCAAACTTGATATTATGACTGTTAAACCACTAGTTCACAGCTGGATTTTTGATGCTAAATTCTGTGGCAGAATTTCACTGCTGTATTCACACAAAATTAATAGTAATGGTACAACCCAGAATTAAGTTGGACTTTTGAATATGCAATACCAACATTAATCTTTCCATGAAATATTATGGCATATGTTTAAAAAGAGTTATAAAACTGCATCAATAATTGTTTCTGAAATCCTATCAGTCCCCTTTTTCCCCCCACCCTCCTCCTTTATCTGCAAAGTTTTCTTCTGGAATTTCTTAAAGTCATTCACTGCAAAATGGTCGTGTATTGCCAAGTGGAGACCCAAACAAAGGATAAGAGGTAAAGAGAATTGCAATCACATTTATCTACAGGGAAGACAGAGGCTATCTGCATGAAGCCATCACACAAATAATGCACTTGTATACTTGCATCATGAGATTTATCATGAAATCATGCAAGTGGAATCAATGGCATGATCCTGAGGCACATGTAATCATTTTGATATTGCTGTCACTTATAATGGGATGCTTATGGGCACACATTAATTATAAATGACCAAACACAGTTTGGGGGGGCACAATGGTTCAGTGGTTAAAGGCACTGAGTTTTTCAGCTGGACAGCTGACATCCTGGGTTCGAGACCCAAGCTCTGTGCAATGGGGTGAGCTCCCTTACTTGCCCCATCTCCTGCCCACCTAGCAGTTCAAAAGCATACAAATGTGAGTAGATAAATAGGTACCACTTTGGTGGAAAGGTAACAGCATTCTATTCACCTTGGTGTATAGCCATGCTTGCCATATGACCATGGAAATTGTCTTCGTATAATGCTGGCTCCCTCAGCCAGAAATGGAGATGAACACCATGCCCTAGAGTCAGACATGACTGACCGGGAAATCTTTACTTTTAAACACAGTTTGGGACAACTTTCATCAAAGTGAGACCCCAAACCCATCATACAAAGCAAAATGCCTTGAGATTCTTTTGCCAAGCGCATCATTACTTTTTGCATTAGAAGCAAAGTTACATCATGGTTCAAGTGGGTTCAAATAGCAAATACAGGTAGCCCTTGATTTACAACCACAACTGGGACCAGACCTTCTGTCACCAATGATGCAGCCATTAGTGAGTCACATCTGATTTTACAATCTCTTTGTTATGGTTATTCAATGGTCAAAAGCCCACATCTACCTACTACAGGACCTAGAAATTACTCTAAGAGAAAGTCAGACATATTAATCCCAGGGTTTAAATTCCAGGCTGTTTTTTCCTGGCCTTTTGACTTTGAAAGTCAAATTGGCCTGTTCCAGGTTTACATAACATTTCTATCTGACTTGATAATTGTTGGTTCCTGCCACATCAGTATCTGCCTTTATGCTTTATGAGAGGATCTTAAAGCTCCTTTATATGTTGGGCAGGAAGACAGACAGTAGAGAAGAGAAGTGCCAATAATTATTGTTTTAGTTTGAACCTAGGATTATCACCATTGATAGTGGCACAAGGAAAAGAAGCTAATTAATAAGGAAAGTGTTAGGAAAAATCATTATGAATTGTTTGCTATTCTTGGAAGACTTTATTGACAGTGGTCTTCTAATGGCTCATTTAACTCTCTTGCCCATGAAAAGCTGAATTAGTATCTTTGGAGGCAGTAACTTTGGTTGGGTTGGGTTTGGCTTGGTTTTACATGTAAAGTTGATATTTTAGCCAGGTATGATGTTCAGGTATTCAACTGTACAACAGAACAATGGTAGACGTAGGCTTCAGATAGGATTGTATAGATCAGTGTAATATTTACACAACTTTGGTACATGATAACATTTTTCTATTTCTGGTAGTCTCCATGTCTCTGCTGATTGCACAGGCCCTACCAACTTCTAAAACCTCTGATTCTTTGCAGTCTGAGAAAAATCAGTTTTTGCTTCCACCTTCATTCAGAAATGGATACAACTTTGGTCCCAATGAGTTCATCCAATGTTTGAGAGTGTTGTTTCCCACAGCCCACAATACACACATTCAGGCATACTCCTTGGTTTGCATTTCATTTGTCCTAGCTTGAGCAAAAGCCCTCAAATACAATATTGCTGATTGCAGTTCTCAAGCTATGGAACAGTTAGCATTTCTCATGCCATGCAGAAACAAAGCGTTTTGTGGGTTTTTCTGTACACTGCTAATTTCAAAAGCCATTCCTCCCTTACAACATCTCCCTGCCAGGCTAGCAAGATGACACTCTTGGAAGCCAACACATGGATTACATAAGTAGTGTCCCATAAACACAGCACATGCAGTACATGGATTTTATCTGTATATTTATGAGAGATAGAAACATACCTGTTCTTTGGTTCATTAACTAATAAAGCACTAAAGCTCCCATGATATTTGCATGAGAACTGGCAAATTTGAAGCAGAGACTCACAATTGACCAGCTCAGACAACAGCAATTCAGTGAAAATGGTCTTTGAGACCACCATGAACATATGGGCAACACCATGCTGAAAGCATTTTTGGTCTGCAGATGGTGGAGGCAAAAAAGAGGAATCACAGGTTAGTTTTAAAGCGCTTTAGAAAGTATTTTCAAATGGGAAGGCTGATGGTATGGTAGAGATCACAGTCTGTTTTTTGGGACAGATTTCTACTCCAGCAGGGTTTTTCCCCTCAGATTTTTAATTTTGTCAAGGTTTTTAATAAAGCCAAGGAAAAAATAGTTGATCCATCTTTTACTCTTTTTTTACTGTATATTATTTCCCCTCTACTCATCACAATTGAAATTGACTAGTTTCAGAGGGGTAGAGGTGGTTGGACTTAATTTTGAGGTGGCATGAGCTCACCTGTTCTTTTTAACAAGGGTTTGGGATTCTCTGCAGAAATTATTTTCTCTCTGCAATATTTCCTGGTCATATCACCTGTCAGTTTGCCTGACAATATAATTTTGATCTTACTTCATTTCTGATGAGATGCCTTGCATATAGCTGCCTACCATAAGGATTCTCCTTTTTCTCCACCAATATCTTGTGTTTTACAGGTCCATAGTTTTATAGCTCTATTGAAATGTATGAAATGTCTTATGTATGGAATTTAACAGCCTGTGTTCCAAGCAGGCACTTCACCTGCTAAATTGTTGCATTTATCGTGTTTCTTTTTTCATATTTAAAATAAAAACAATTCCCTGATCTTTCTAATGTGTGTTTAAATATTTGCTTTCATACATTTACTGTTTTTATTGTGTTGTGAGCCACCTTGAGTTTTCTAATAAAAAGGCACAATGAAAATATTTTATCATAAATAGAGCTGAATTCTTTTTTTTAATCCAGATCAATTACAAGGCCAGTTTCAAAGTATTAATATACTATGTCATGGAGAAATTAGGAAACATTTAAGAATGCTTTTAAAAGGTTTCAGTTTTTCATTGAAGAAGCTGAAATCACCTGCTTGATTAACCATTCTATTTTTGTTTACTGTTTTGTTCAATTGATGTTTTATTTATTTTATTTATTTATATTTGTCAAAAACATACATAGTCATATAAAAGTGGGAAAACATAGAACATGAACAAGAATTATATATAAGGAATTAAGGGTAACAGTAGGACAGGGACGGTAGGCACGCTGGTGTTGTTTTATATTTGTATATATTAAGATTGTATTTATTTAATTTTTCCTTCCTAAAGAATCAGTGGTCTTTTACCTACTTAACATACTTTTTCAAGTTGTTTATCTGATTATTAGATCAGCTAAACATTTTATTCAATATAATTTTATCCATTACTGTGACTGATGATCATGCTGTCAAAACTTGATGGCAAACCACTGAACAATGGCTGCATGTTTTTCTTCCCTGAATTGTCATGGAGAGAATAAGCTGTAAATAGTTTATTTTTTTAAAAAAGCAGAAAAAATACTGTTTCTGCCCTCTCCAACAATGTTCAAACATTCCTGCCAATCCTTTTGTAGGCTTCTATCACTCCCCTCAAAATTTTATTTCCATCCACAAACACATTGATTGTCTTTACATAAATCTGTTTGAAACTTTTCTAGCATAACCAGTGAATTATAGAATAAATCTTCCCATTCTAGTAGCCCTAGTTTTAAATCTGGAGACCTTATAGATAAGACTTTCCCTGTATTCATTTGCCAGAATTGCTATAATATTCATACGCAATTACTAAGCCTCATCAAGGTTAGTGAGTGGGATCATTTTGCTAAAGTAATCATCACTGTCCATAGTGCAAATTACAGCTCTTGGATGGAGAGATTTTTCACAATTGCAAATCTGTCGTGTTAAATATCACTATTCGGTAATTCATCTTGATAGCTAATTTTCATAAGGGTATACGTGTTAATTGAACAGGAAAAAAGACATCCTGTATAAAGGCTTCTAGAAGGTAGTGATCAGATGGTAATCTCCCACTCAAGGGGATTAGAATGCATGAAATGCATGCAACTGTTTCTGTATCTAGAACAATGTAACTGCAATATCATATAATTAACCTTACGGGACTATTTTCTTTTAGAAAGACATAACTCTCTACCTTGTCCTACATACTGCTCATTTCTTTGCTTCTTGAGCTTTACACTGAGTTTTAAAGGGTATTTATTCTTTATAAACAGCAAAGTTAAATTGCATGGCTGCCTCCTCCCAGTCAATCACCCAGTGTCCCAATGGCTGCAGCATGGCCATCTCTCAGTCTGTATCCTCTGTAGACCAGACTCTCGGGATCCCTTCATCCAGTAGTGAGAAGGAAAGGTCCAGGGCACACTTTGATATTCCTAAAATTCTTAAGTAGAATTATGGTGATGTATTCAGGCTTATGGTTACCATATTTTTTGCTCCATAAGATGCACTTTTCCCCCAAAAAAAGTGGGTGGAAATGTCTCGGTGCCGGTCCTTTGGTGAATAGCAGCCGGGCCACAGTGGCGGGGTCCTTTTACAGTGCTGAACCCCGCCTCTTCTGTCTTAGTCATTGCCCGCCTCTTCTGTCTCTTTTCCGCAGTGCAGGAGTCAATAGGCAGAGCCGGCATATGAGAGGACACCTATTTGTGGTCCTCTTAGGCTCCGTCTGATTTTTTTTCTTGTTTTCCTCCTCTAAACCTAGGTGCATCTTATGGTCAGGTGCATCTTATAGTGCAAAAAATATGGTACATCTTCAAATGCCAGTGACTTTATTACTCAGGGGCCACTATAGTTCTAGCCTGCCCAATGACCAATGACCAATGACCCATGGGAAATAAACTTTTCTTGCAAAGTTTTGCAGGATGTTTATAAACTTATGGAAACACAATCAGATATTAATAAACTCAGTTGATATATCTACATTCTCTTTCTATTTGGTATCAAGAGGAATCTGAGCATTTGCATATTGAATATTGAGTATTGAGCTTTTAGAAAATATACAGTTTGCAGTAGATTTGAGCTGGCAAACTTTGAAAATCAGATGACGAGGCTGCCACCGCAGCTGAGGGGCTTCATTGCGAGTCCCCTGCCTTGTCCCAGGCAGTCCCACATGAGCTGACGTGGATGCCCCACTCTGGTTTGTCATTGCTCCATGCTCCGGATAGTGGAAAACTGGCCATGACAGCATCCATCCAGGCTGATTCACGTGTGGAGTGGTTTGAACCATGGGACCCACACTGAGTAGTTCAAATTTTTCTGGTAATCCAGCTAGCAACTGACTCTGCAACTCCGGTTGAAGCCTCCATTCATAAACTCTGCCAGCCTCCAGGGATCATGGTGGTCTCCACTCGTTTGTAGCTCCGGTTCCTGGTGGCCACTGTGCCCTCAAAGGTGGGAGGACATCAATCACTGGTTCTGTCATTGGGGTTTTCCAGAGGGTCGGTTCTTTGGGTCGCGCTCCACTCTGGAACTTGGCCTGCGCGGCTTGTGCCACAGCCGCTTCTACTTCTGAAGGTAATAGTCGATTCCACAAATTTCTTCTTGTATGGGCCCAGAAGCCCCTTCACCCATCTCCAGTTCTTGTTCCATCTTCCCTGAGTCTTTAGACTCCTGAGGCATGTAGGGAGCATTTTGGGGCTCAGGACCCCAGGCAGTGGTACTGCGCTAGCGAAAACTGCTGTGATTTTCTTTTTTAGGAGATTCGGGTTAATGTCAGCATTCCAACCAAACTCTCCATCTCAATTCAGTACTCAGAGACAAAGTCCATCCAAGTAAGAATTTATTAGAGAAGTCATATTGGCACATCTGGGAAAACCCAAATCTGAATTCCCTGTTTTCCCCTGCTATATTAAACTCACACCCAGCCTCCTTTTCTGATGACCCTCAAGTCACATTCTCCAATCCACCTCCATTCTGAACTCCTGCCAAGTGCAGTCACTCCTCTCCATACTCCAGCGACTCGGCCTTGAACTCTGGCGAAAGAATGTTGGTGTGGCTATCTTCCCTTCTCACTTTACTTTCATTCCCACGGTTACCCATCCTCCCTTGTGGCAGCCCCAAATCCAATTCAAGATGGATGGGCGCTGACAGCACATTTCCTTTTAACAACTAATGCAACAGCAACTATCTTTTTTCCCCATCTCTTTCTTATCACTCAAGATATTTCAGTAATTAAAGACTGCAGTGCAAAACAATGCAACCAAAGTTTCCTAATATATTGTTCTACAACTGGACTATGCATCCTTCTACAGCCTTAGAGCCTTAAATTGTTCTCAAAGTCCCTGAATCCTTTCACAAATTGTTGCTCAATTGTAATTTTTAATTACTCTTTAAAAGGAAATATTAAATACACAGGGAGCAAGGATAGTAGCTATTATTCAATTCATTTCGTTTTGTTGTGCACACCCATTCTGGAAAGTTCATATTATATTCTAAAATGTTACCCCAAATCCAAATGAGGCTGCAGGGTCTAAACAAACCTCAATGTTGGGCATCATTACTCTATAACTTAATTATCCAAACAACTAGGAGAACATAACATTTTATTCACCATATGTCAGATTGCGGGAACAATATTTTCTTTGAGTTACACAGATGTGGATGTTACATGTGTATATACTGTGCTACACAGTCTCTTCCAGCATATCTGGTAATGGGCACAGGCACAAATGTATTCAAATTAGTCAGAAAAGGTGTCAGTACATTGAGTATCACTGTCATTACTCAAAGTAATGTTTCTATTTCAATGCTTCAATATGCACACTATAGTCTAAATTATAAAATATTGTTAATAAAATGTGAAGACACACTAAGAAAATGTGAGAAAATACAAGATATATTTGCAAAAATGATCGGTTTTTATCCCTAACGAGTCTATTTGGAAAAATATGTAATTGAACGAACAATGTGTTCACAGTTACCAATAAATGTGCTAAATTCACCTTATGAGTTTACAGAGAACATTGGGGACATCCTAGGACACTGCCTGGCTTGAAATGTTTGCTTCAATCTTTGTTCAGCCTGACTGACCAATGGCTAGGGTGACAATTTTTCCTAACTTATAAAGATCAATCCTCTTTTAAAGGAGTTGAAGCATCTGATTAAGTGATCATTTAACAGAAGTACCAGGGATCTCAAGAGAAACCAAACAAAACATTCTGAACTAAATAAAGGTTGATTGTTCTCTTGAGACAATCATTTGCAGGCACTCGGATACTTGCAGATAATGGGCTGGAAAAAGTTACCATGTTATGGAAGATTGAGGGAACATGAAGAAAGGGAATACAATGGATAAGATATGTTAAATGGGGTTTTATTTTATCCTATGTACTGTATATAAATTAGGATATGAAAATCTGTCCCTTTTTTGGCCACCATTTGTTGAGGCACATCTGGATACTTTACCACATGCATTTGTCTTTGGAAAAGAAATTGGGTGGTGGCAGTGGTGATTTTGATGATAATGATGATGATGGATGGATGATGATGATGATGGTGATGATGATGATGATGATACAGATTTCTACCCCAATTTTCAATGAAAAAGCCATGTAATATGACAACTGAGTATGTCAATCAATGTCTTCTCAGTTAGAATGTGACTAAATATAAAAATGGGGCACATGTAGAACATGTGAATATTTTTGTTTAGGATCAAAGAATCTTGTTGATACATGTCCCAAAAGTGGCTTTTCAAGAGGCAACTGGGCTTTCTTGTTTTTCTTTGAAGATGTTTTGCTTTTCATCCAATAAGCTTCCTGGATAAAAAGTGAAATGTCTTCAGAGAAAAACAAGAAAGTCCAGTTGCCTCTTGAAAAAGCATCTTTTGGACAACCATGACTGGATGACTGAGAATCTCCATAGATTTGTTGGTACATGCAAAAAAAAAAGTTCAACATCAGAAAAGCATACCATCACGTATTAATAATGTGAAAAAGACTTCCAAAGTATAAAGGTCTATTTATACATTTGGTCTCTTTATAACATTTTCAGAATACAGAATATACAGAATAAGAGAGTTGGTAGCGACCTTAGAGGTCTTCTAGTCCAACTCCCTACCCAGGCAGGAGACCCTATAAAAAGGGTGGTCAAACTGGCGGCCCACAGGCCAGATGCATCAGGTGCAGGCCATGCCCACCCCAGTTCCGTGAAGGGGAAAATTCCTGATACATCACATGACAGCAACATGATGCTGCAAGTTTGACACCCAGGCCCTATACCATTCCAGACAAATTGCTGTCCAAGCTCTTCTTAAAAACCTCCAGTGATGGAGCACCCACAACTTGTTTCCCTAGTCTCACTGCTAAGAATTATACATTATGCAAGGAATCCAAAAGTAATACCTTATACTAAGAATTCAAAAGTACAATATATTATAATTGGCATGATGTGTAAATATTGGGAGTAAAATGTAGTAAGTGTAACTTTTTGATATAAATTGAATGGAACCCAAATGTTATTTTTTAATTTATTTTAAACAATTATTTATTTAGCCCTATCTGGAATACTATGACTGCATTCCTAGGACAATGGACATTGAAAGTATGAAATCTTAATTTTTCTTATGCTTTTTATACATATCAGCTATAATTAAAGAAAAGGCAAAGGTAGTGACTAAGGACTAAAGTCGCTACTGCAAGAATTACAGCTTGCATGACACTGGTGATGAATCCTCTCTGCTAGTGGGCTTGCTGAGAAGTTTAACCCAGGATGTAATATTGTCCGTCACTACCAATGATAACATCTAAATGTGATGTTTTTTACACTGTTTTTAAGAAACCCTAGCTATAAAACCTGATCCTTTCAATTGAAGTAAACAAGTTACCTGACTTGCAGAGGTGACATTCTAGCTTCTTGAGGAAAGATATGCTATACCCAGTTTGGGTAGAAAACAAGAAAAGTGAGAGATTGTTCAATATAATAAAGGCTACTTAGAAACCACTGCTATTTTAGGCTGCAATCTTGCATCCATTTAACTGATGTTATTCCATTAAATTAAATGGGATTTATTTCACAATAGATTTATTTCAGGTTACAGTGTTAACTACAGTATTTATGAACTTGTTATGATTATGGTAATACTTATGATTGGTTCTAAGATTTTCAGTCTCTCTCTATATATTTTTTAAAAAATAATCTTTATTAACTTTTACGAATAAAATACAAATAACAAAAATCAAAACAAACAAAACACAACATCAACATAAAAGACCAAACAACCAAATATAGACAACCAAATTAAAAATAACCATCAAATACAACTTATAAAGATATTCTTACATTAAAGATTATTCATCTGGACAACAAATCTATCTGCACTAATATTACTATCGCATCCCTATTAAATAGTTTTACAATATGAATTACTTCCTTTCCTATCTTTATATTTTGATATCACCAATCTATTTACTCTGTCACTTCTGTAGCAATATCAAAATAATACTTTTCTCAAGTTGTTGTGCTCAACACTTTTTTTATCTTCTTCCAAGCATAATCTTAGATGCCTACCTCTTACTTAAAGAGTTAGAGCAAAGCAGTCTTTTGTAAGTAAATTAGCATATTGTAAATATGCCAAAATATGGTATCTCAAAAAGTATGATAGGACAGGATAAACCTTGCACGAACATGGTACATTCTCTTGGAGATTATCTTCCAATCACTGCATTTTGTAAAATTACTTGTTATATTTCAGCTTCAGGATAGCAATTTCTGCTAGATTTCAGACTGTTGGACTATTCCTATAGTTTTGAAAACAGAAAACAGACTTTTACCATAAGCAAAGTACAATCTAAATGTGCTTATCAGATGCAAGCACCAGTCTGATTGCTGTGCACAACAGTGACATGAATATAAAGACTCCCTAAGGTTAAATTAGGCTCCTACACTGAAATTCTAATTAGAAATACAAGTGCCCCAACTCTGAGAAAATGCATGTGTGTTTAATTACTCTGTTTTCAGTGTCTCTCGTCTGTTATTCCATGCCACTCTTCTTCCTCTTTTCTTGCTGTTTTCAAGCAACCCATGCTCCTCACTTAATCTAAGTGTAGGGCCTTTTTTAGGCTGGCATTAATTGACAAGCAGTGTTTAATTATTATTTTTCATCCTTGAAGAGACCTTCTATTAACTCACCATGGCTCTGTGGCAGCAACCCTGCCCCACTGGATCTGGTGGCACAGCTCTGCCATCTTCTGTCACTTCTCAACACTTGTCAGAAAGGCAGGTATTTTGCTGCTCTAAAGCCCCAGTTATTATTTCTGTCAGTAGTTGTCACTGCATATTATCTGTAGAAGTTCTCAGACTGCTGGAATCTTTAGGCAAGCAGCTAAATGAATTTCAGCCAATACCTAAGATCATAAGAACAATGGCAGGCCAAGACAGGTCCAACTAGCTCTGTTTTCTAACCCCAATACATAATTCTTTAGGTGAATGACCTGAGAATTAAGAGACATATTTGTGGATGCCCAATTAATGTCTCGAGCAAAGATTCATGTAGTACAGATGACCTCCAGCCCAAACATGAAGGTGTTCACCCAAAATGCTTACAAAAATAGCTCTCCATCACAAAACATCGCAATGGGATGTAAAAGAAGAATCTAAATAAGTTGACTTTATTCAACCTGGAGTTACATTTCAAGTAGTTACGAGTGAACTCCGACCATGATTCAGTTTAAGAATATTTTATTGGAATGAATCACCTTTTCAGGAAGCTTCATAAATAATAAAATTCCATCATGATTCAAATATGAGTCAGCTCAAACCCCCAATACAAGCTCAATAGGAAAGGATGTGAGCAAGGGGAGGGGGACTGTCTTTGTAACTTTGTATCATCACTAACCTGATATTATTTTAGCTGCAAATGAATGTAAATATGAGGAATAGCAGTCAGGCTGCAACTAGGCTCAAGCATTTTAGAATTCAAGTCATTTTCCCTTTTGCTTATCTTATTCCCGGACAATCTCAGAGACAGCAGGAACATATACATGTATTTCAGTGAAATAGGCAGTACTATACAGAATGGGAAGAAAATAGAAACTGCTATCATTTTTAGTCACTTGTTTGTGTGAAATTTTGTCCCATGTATGGTAGTTACTGGAATGTTCTGTGGTGCTGTGTAGTCTATAGACTTCCTTTTCCTCCAACTACAATGTTTTTCAGCTTTCTTAAACATAAGGATGGGAGAGAGTCATCCTTTTTTAATAATATAAAGCTGGACTAAGGGATCAAAGTACCCCTGATCACAGATAATTGATGTATAAGCTGAAAATATTCCATAAACTGAAATGAAAGACCGATATATATTTTGGAATGCTATGCAAGACCCTTGCTAGCCAGGGTATGTTTTGAAATGTAGTGCTAAAAAGGAACAAAATCAGTTAAGCAAAGCATGAAAAAAAAAAGACTGGACAATAATTCTTTTATTCTTTTGATGACAGTAAAATCAGTTGAGTATAGAATCTCTTTCCAATTGAGAAGTTGTGTCTCCCAGGTTTCAATTATTCATATATCTATAACTAGTATAAAATGTAGTAGCAAAACAAACCATTGGAAACCATCTTTCACTGGGGGTTTTAAGAAATTGCATGTATTGCTAATAAACTTCTAGCCCAAATTCAAGGTCCTGTGATGAGATCCAAAGCCCCTCAAATGGTTTAGGGCTGCAGGTGTTTATCTTATTTTTATGTATGTTGGCATGTGACCTGTTTGCCCAGAAATAGAGAGCTATAACTAGGTACCATTTATGTACTGATAATACCTCACCCCGGGCTAACTGAGAGTTTCTCAGAGCAGTTACATGTAGATATTAAATAAGAATAGAGAAATGGCAAATCTCTCCACACTGGAATTCCAGCAGACTCAATTGCTCTCTCCGCACCATTACCACTGATTGAAATTGGACCCTCAGGAAGAAATGGAACAATTATTTCCATTCCCAATCTCAGAATAGTATCAATTGTAATGAAAACTGCTAAGACACCAGAATGGCCCATTCCCCTATTTCAGCCATGCTACATGTCATCTACAAAGGTGGTTGGTGTAGTTTCTATGAATTCCTGAAACCTGACTGATAAATGTCCAGATAATGCTTTTCTTCCATGATTCTCTGTATGTGTGAGTCAATCAACTTCTCAAGAGCCTTTCCCAAAAGGAAAGGTGGAGATTGGATGGTTGTTTTCTAAAACCGCAGGACTGAGCAATGGCTTCTGGAAGAAAGGATCTACCACCACCTCTTTCAATGGGTAAAGCCAAATGTTCCTTCCTCAAAAAAATATCTTCCCTGCTGAACCCAGACTCCTGTCCCCTCTCTGGCAGCTTTCCCTAGACAGATGAGACAACAATCAAATCCACAGATGGCTATTCTAATAGCACAGAATATCCATCCATTTCCTCAGGATCCACCATGCTCCATGCTCAGATTGACCCCCAAAAAACATGCCAGCATCATCTCAGCATCTACTGGGCAGGCAGTTTTCATCTGACTAGTTTGACATCAAGGCCCATACAGAGAACATTTCAGTACCTAAAAACGAAGTTACATGCACATGAACAACTGAACGAAACAGTATTTTCAGGAAGTGATTTACCAACCTAGTCTTCAATAGATATGCCTAGCTAGGGACACTAATTAGGTTTTTGAAGAGAATTATGACTCTGATATATCAAAACATATATCTCTTCTCAAAGTAATGCAATCCAGTTTAGAAAGATAAACTTCCTTGATTCCCAAACCTAATCTATAAAGGTGCCATCATTAAGATTCAACCTCAGTTTATTGGTGACCATCCACTCCATCAATGCATCCCATTATTACTTCAAAACATGTGCATCATCTCCTGATTCAGATGTTATGAAGAGGATGATTTGAATTTTATCAGCATACTAGCTTATTACCCGGCTTTGCCCGGATATTTACTTATGTGTGACTGAAGTTGTGGAGTCCTCCTCCTGCTCAT
>JANHJO010009486.1:247128-259925 GCA_032468235.1 Pseudoxyrhopus heterurus
TAAGGGTACCAGAGAGGAACCATGTGGGTTGGGAAGTGTGTGGTTATGCATCAGAAATGCCACACAGGTCAGGGAGGTGCACAGGTAGGCAGTGTAGGTCAGGAAGGCTGTCTGGGGATGTGCAAGAGAAGCTTCTTTCATCCCCACAAGGGAATGAACCCTGGTAAAAGGCAATTTTAAAAAAAATACAAGTGTTTGACACCATCAAACTATCTTCCCCTTTAAGGGCTTGTAAATAGATGCAATCTCAGCTGAAACCGAAGAGCTGGGAGGCTGATTGAGGCATAAATTCCTGCCAATGAGAAATGACATTGCCCATATGCCCTTCATTTGTAGTGTTGTACTGTTGCAAATGAACTGACTGGCTGCTCCCCACCCCCCACCTAATTCGGGATATATTGCAGCTAAGTTAGAATTTAATCAACTCAGCAGCCCAACACAAATGGTAGCATGGAAACTCACAGCTTCAGAACCATTTTAAGGTGGAACAAAGGTCCACTTGGAAGTGCCCTGACTTGATTCTATTAGTTGCAGCCACACAAATGTCTCCAAATTTAACCGGGATCAGTTTTACAGAGAGACCTTATGATCGTTATTATCATGATCTGGGTCTCATAACATTTTGTGCGGGGCAGTAAGTTGGTCCCAGAGAAATTCAGAGCTTGGTTCATACAATACTGAGCAACATATGGAACTTCCTCCCCTCTGCCTTGAACCCTGTCCTGCAATTTGAAGAAGTGCACAACTATTATCTCTTTCCGATCAGGCAGGCGGTAAAATAGCAGGAATGTTATTTTGCTGGAAGAAAAACACGAATGAATATTCACCCCCTTTGTGTTGAAGAAAATAAACAAACTTAACAGCTTTTTCTCCTGATTTCCACACCAGCCCTTCCACTTCGTACACATTTGCACACAGAGAGAGAAACACAAACACACTTGATTCATCTGTTTCTCAGATTTTAATCACAAATCTTTGCTTGGCCTGATGGGATGAGAGATATGCTACTCTATAAACCAGTGCTTCTCAACCGTAACAACTTTAAGAAGTGTACTTCAGCTCCCAGAATTCCCCAGCCAGCATGATTAAAGTTGCTGAAAAACACTCTTATAAATTGTACTATATATTTCCTAGAGAACAGGAATAAACCACTGAGTGATCACAGAAGACTATGGAAGATAAAAATAATAGTAGAAATAAGTAGTGAGAAATAGTAGAAATAAGTACTGAGTTGTGGCAAAAGTAAATGAATCCTAATCAAAGAAGTGAATGGTCCAACTTTCACAGACGAATTGTTCTTCAGAAAAAGAAAAGCATTTTTGAAGATTTTGAATGATGCCACAAAATCTGACTGACAAGAAACCAAGTGTTTTTCCAGCACTGAAGGAAAGGGGAGAGGGAAACGTTCAAGGGGGTGGGACACAGCTTGTTCTTTGCTCTAATCCAGGGGTGTCAAACTCGATTTTATTGAAGGCTGCATCAACGTTGTGTTTGACCTCAGAGGTGGTTGAGTATGGCCAGGGTGGGCGGTGCCAGATTGATGTCACTCAGGGGCACCTGGTGGCCCAGACAGAGCTGGAGGGCTCCATTATTTCCAGTGGAGGAAGGCAAGACCTGGGAGACCTCCATTTTCAACTGTGACGGCCTCCTGCAGCCCTCTGCCAGTGAATTTGGAGCTCCATTTTCTCTGGCAGAGGCACCACAAGCTGGTCCTTCGCTGTTTCCAGGGTGGCCCAGTGGGCCAGATCTAAGCATCCTTGAGTTTGACACCCCTGCTCTAATCTATTGGGCAGTGAGAGGAAAAAAGAGTATAGATTGGATCATGATGTTCACTGTTTCAAGATTAATGGAAATAAAGACAATTGTGGGTTAGTTTCAAGCCATTGTGTGGTGGTGTGGAAATGCAAATGATGTGCAAAAGGAAAAAGCTTTAAAAGATGTTTGGGGGATTACTGGTTAGAAGTTATTTTAGCTGTAAATTGTTTATTTCTTGCACAACTTTGCTGCATAATTTATGTTCATATTGATTATCAGGTACCACCTTGAGATGGCGTTCTTTTCATCCTTAAGTGCTGTCTGTAATTAAACACCAGTTACAAAACATAATATACTTCCTTACTCATGCAGATAAAATCAGATGGGTTGCTATAGACGTTTGAATTAAGGTCAAGGGACAATGAAAAAGACAAAGTGCTACTTTGGAAAAAATAATTGCAGATGATCAAGAAAACTAATGATAATCAAGCATTAACATTTTGCACATGCTTAAGAAAATTAAAATTGGCATATGTTTGTTGACTGGTGATTAGCTATACTAAATCAGGGGATTTTTGTACCAAACTAGAATCTATTGGGCCCAAGACAAATTGAAAATACATCCTATTCCCCTATTTTACATAAAAGAAATTGATGACTCCCATATATACTACAGAGTTTGTGAGGGTAGTCCAAACCAACTGGCACCATATCCAACAGTCATCCTTCCATATCTGAAAGGAGTTCTGTGGTTCTCCTCGCAAGGAAGTTTCATGGACATAGACAATATGTATGCAGATCTTTTTCCAAGATACTTCAAAGAGACCTGGGGCTATAATCAATTCACACTTTATTTCAAAACATGGAAGAATCAAAACATGAATCACACATTTAGGATATCTAGCAATAATGAAAGATCTCCTGCATTTAATTTGTGTTTGATAATCATACTGATGACTCAACAATCAAAATGGCAGTTCTGAATAATGAACATACATGAAATAGTTTTAAGCAACCTTCCAGAATACAGGTTGTCCACATTAAGTGACCACTACTGGGAATGGCAACTCAACCATTAAATAAAGCAGCAGTTAAGCAAAACCATACCTGCATTTATAGCAATAGCACTTAGACTTATATACCATTTCATAGTGCTTTTACAACCCTCTCTAAGTGGTTTACAAAGTCAACATATTGCCCCAACAATCTGGATCCTCATTTTACCCACCTCAGAAGGATGGAAGGCTGAGTCAACCTTGAGCCTGGTCAGAATCGAACTGCCAAATTGCAAGCAGCCGGCAGTCAGCATAAGTAGCCTGCAGTACTGCATTCTAACCACTGAGCCACCAAGACTCTTATGATCTTCCTTCAGCTTTCTTTGCTTTACAGACTTGCAAGGATCATAAATGTGAGCATCAGTTGCAAAGTTATTTTTTCATCATCTACAACAGGGGTGTCAAAGTCATGACGACACTTTGTCGTCATATGACGTAGTGTAACTTCTTCCCCTTCACTAAAACGGGTGGGTGTGGCCAACATGTGATGCATCCGGCCCGCGGGCCACGAGTTTGACACCCCTGCTCTGCAAGGTAATCACTAAATGAAGGCTCTTTGTATTGCCGGGTTTTTCTCTTTATACAAGTTTTTCTGGCTTGTAAATGCAAGGAGCAGTCATAAAGTTACTTTTTCAGCACTGTCATAACTTTGAATGGTTGTTAAACAGGGTAGATTAAGTGAAGTTTTTACATATATTGTAGCAAAGCCGGTAATAAATTCATTCAGCTTTGGGATTCTGCCAACACTGAAAAATCAGACAAACCTAAAGTCAATTCCAAATTGCTAAAATGTCTCATATCTAGTCTGTCTACCATTTCCATTACACAGCACATCATCATAACACATCACCATCTATAGTGAGCAAGACTGTTAAGAGAGCTATAATTTGTGAGTGGTGGTTACATGGTTATATCATAGCCACCTCTGTGAATTACAAGGTTCACTTCAACTCTCATCTAAAATGACCTTATTGACAGAATTTTATGGAAGACCCAGGTAGCATAATGACCCAATTGTAACACTTCCGTGTTTTCATTCTACATCCTTCATTTTTCAAGCACACAATCACATGCATGTATCAAGGATGAAACAAATAACTTTCTTCTTCTGAAGCACTTCTTGCCTACCATCCTACAGGTAAGTTTTATGTCAGTGATTCTAATTTAATTAAATGATGCTTGCTTTCATGTAGCAATGTACTGGATAAGAGCAACTCACTTTTTATAGCTCCAGTTACTGTAACTTGAGTCAATTGATGTAGCATGTTTAAGAAAAAGAAAAAAAACAAGATAATTTACTTAGAACATTACAAACCAATTGCATATCACTTATAGTAATATCTGTATTCCATAGCCAGGATTTACTTAGAGTTTGGAGGCAGCAAATTTGCCCAAAGAGGTAATTGAGAAACTGAGGTATGAGTAATAGAATTACAATGCTGGAAGCTAACCTAGAAGTCATCTAGTCCAGTCCACTTTTCCATTCATGAAGGTCTCTGATAAATTACATTCCAGTCTTTGTTTGAAGACCTCTGATGGAAAAGCCACCATTTCATGTGGCAGCCTGTTCCACTGGCTAACAGCTCACACAGTCAAGAAGTTCTTCATGTCTAACCTGAATCTCATTCCTTCTGGAATGAGAGGAATAGAGAATAAGTGTGACAACACTTTAGATCATGGGTGTCAAACTTGCAGCATCATGTTGCTGTCACATGACAGTTTGCAATGTGTTTTCCCTTCATGGAGCTGGGGTGGATGTGGCCTGCGTGTAACGCATCTGGCCCATGGGCCACCAGTTTGACACCCCTGCTTTAGATGATTGAAAACTCCCCTCAGTCATCTTTTTTGTAGACTAAGCATATCCAGATCTTTCAACCATTACTCCTATAGCTTAGTTTCTAACCTTTTACTAGTCCAATTTGTTATTGTCCTTTTGAATGGTGGTACTCAGAATTGATCACAGTGCTCCTAATGGGGTCTGATTAGGCCAGAATAAAATATAACAATTGTTCTTTGTGGTCTGGACTTTGTACTTCCCAATATTACATTTGCTCTTTTAACAAACTGCAATCCGTTGCTGGCTCTTTCATTGAGCAAGAGGATTGATTTAATTGTCCTTAAGTGTTTAAAAAAAATACCAAAGTGGCAGCATTGTTCCAATGTTAATAAAATTATATTAACTTCACAATTTCAGGATTTTGTATCTTCATACATGACCTCTTGGGAATTTTTCTTCTGTGTAAAAATTTGCATCCCGTTTTTATGTTTTCATTGGTGTCAAGACCTTGGATTAAAAACAACACTAGCACAGTACTAATTTACTCCATGGTCTCCTGTGTCTTCCTTTGCTCCTCTCCTTGAAAAACTGGCATAGCTGCAGGACTGTTTACTCCGTGGCTTATTTCTCCTTTATCTTTGATGTCCCAAGATGTCAACAGCAGTGAATTTATTATTGATTTTATAAGTACTTTTACTGTAACATGTCAGTCAGGATTAGCTTCAAGCTCAAAGAAGCTCAGGCACTGAGCTGGATTTGCACGCAATGTGGCTCTTTGGTTCTCAGACTCTTTAGCCAAGCCAATGCTTTATTTATAAGGATGACATGTGCCGTGAAAGCAGGGACAGCCTCCAGCTAGCTCTGTGTCTTGTATACACAACATCAGTGCCCTGTGTATAAATTTGGCTTGAAAAAGTAAGTGGATCAGAAAGATGTATCGTTTGCTGGTATGTAAACAGACAGACGAGTTTATAGATTGCATTAAACCCCGGTGGCAGTTAGTAGTGGGAAAAAAGGCGCACTTGCAGAGATTCTCCAACCCCCTCTTTCTTCTTGGTCCTCTTCCTGTCTGCTCCTTTCGTGCCACTTTAACCATGATTTGTAATATACCCCTACCATATGGCCATCTTTTCCCTGGTTGTGACTTCTGTGCAGGAAAACCACATGGAAACTGCCTGCATTCCTTCACCTGTAGCACAATGACAGGGCCAATTGGCCAAGGCTTCTCTGCGATTGCACACGTGACAAAAATAGCCATGTGCACAGCCACAATCTAAATACAGTCTCTATGCTGATTGCCAACAAGGAAGTGAGAGCCATGCAGGAAATGTGACATTTTGGTCTCTGGCTTTCTCAGCTTTGAATGTTATACTTTCCAAGGAAATATCATATTGAGCTAACATTCAGAAACTTGGCTAGTATCTAACCATTCATAAATGAAGCTGTTGTTTGATTTAAAGAAATATGGAGGCTAAACAATAAAGCCTCATATCCTAAACTAGGCCAGCTACAGAAATAAAGTCCACCCATCCCTGAGTCTGCAGAAAAGTATCCTAGCATGACATCTGCTCCCCTCAGTGCTCATCCCTATCCTTCTGTCTTCACTACGTCACCAGCAAGTGGAAAAAACATTCCCCCATTCATAGCACACAATAAGAGTAGAGTGGATGTGATAGCATAACACAATCAAGTATCTCTAGGCCTCTTGTGCTCCTGCTCCTACACCCCCATTCTATAACAACACAAGCTCAATAGTTTCTTTTTAAAGTCAAGTAGGAACCATGAAGAGAATTAAATCTTTTGAAGTGTTGCCTTGACCCCATTGTTTCACTGACTACTATTCTAGCTTTGCACAAAATTGGCAAGATCAATAAAGAAAGAATTCGTAATAATCCCAGCAGGATCATAGGATTATCAAGCACTACGGCACAAATCCACTCAACCCCTCACACTGCAGTGGGCCCTATGCCTGACCTCATTATACCTCATTCAGAAATAACTTGCAAGTCTCTTTTGGATCAAGTTTGGCTATGGAAGTTGACAAAGCTCATATTCATGTGGTTTTGTTGATGTTTAAAATAATTATGCTCAGTTTTTACAGAGCATAATTGATGTTTAAAACAATTATGCTCAGTTTTTACAGAGCAATAGCAGAGAAAGTGCTGATCAGAGATGAAAGGAAAGGGGAGAACATCAACTGATACTCTTCTGATCATTCCCACCGATTTCCTGACCTCAACTTCAAAATCAGGGGTGGCAAAACATACAGTGACAGATTTTACACACCTTGAGGCTGCCCCTGGATAGCATTAGAATTAGGGAGGAAAACCTTACTTTAATACCAGAACAACTAAAGACAATTTAAATTGAAGGCAAGGGTACAAATTGTTGCATTGGTACAGCTTTAGTACTGACTCTTCTATTAAGATAAATGATAGATTAGTTAGACAATTTCAGGATAAATTCCCACAAAAGCCAAAGGGTCCTCCTGAGGGGGGGAGGTGGTTAATTTGGCTGATCCAAATTCGATTAACCCCCTGTTTTTTTTTTTCTTGTCATTTTCTTTTCCAGGACGTGATTTTTTCCAACAGGGAAGCCTGTCACCTTTGGAAGCCATATTCTTCTTAGAAGCTTCCACGCTGCCACATTCTAGTGCCTGGGAATTTGGGTGGGGGGATCTCATAGAGAAGAGGAAGTTAGTCATAACAACATTCTTCTTCTCAGTCAAGGACATGTCATCCTGCATCTGGAAAAGGAGTGGTTGGAGGAAGGTCTCCAGTTGGGACAGATGGTGATTGGACCATGTGATGGACTGATGGGTGCAGGGGATGGAGTTTTGATTTTCAATTACCAAGGGAAGACCCTCTTTGGGAAAACCCAAACTCTCAGATTCGGATTTTCCCAGATGTGCCAATATGACAACTCTAATAAAATGGAACTTTGAGAAAATGCTTGTCTCCGAGTTTATTGGGTTGGAGTTTTTACTTGGAATACTGACATTAAACTTAGCCAAAAAGGCTACTTTCTTCTCTCCTCCTCCTCTCTTTTGAAGTTTTCATCAATGAACTTCCTTTTTGCTCTTGTTATTGTATTATTAACAATTAATCATAATGTCTGAACTATTGGGATATTAAGTATCTGAACATATTGACAGGAATAATTTGATAAATACAAAAAAGAATCACTGAGAAAAGGCAGTGGACTGTTAAAAATTTACTACAATTTAATTCTTTACAATGATATATGAAAACAGAAGGGGTTTCATATATGACAGCTTTTCCATAGCCAGCCTTAGCATGCTCTCTGGAGAATTCTAGAACATTGAACAATGGATGCCAACTGATTTCACCATCTTCATGTATGATTATTTAATGTACAAGCTTTTTGTGGCTCCATTAAACAGCTGTGCTCTTGGCCAAGCCCCAGTTTTCCTTCTTGTAATATGTGATTTTTCCAAGCCTGGCAGTTACCTGGAGCTTCTTCCTGTGCTTCAGCTGAGACTTCGAACCATTTATATCTCTGGAGCACAGCAGAAATAATTTATGAATATTTGTATTTTTAAAACCTAGGTTATGGTACTATATTTAAAAAAAATGATTAATAGACTGTTATAATTATTTTAATGTAGTTGATGGGTTTTTTCCCCCGTTTAAAGTAAGTTGCACTCAAATAGGAAGAAAAAAGACTGATGTTTATAATAAAAGAAAAGGATGAGAAAATTACATAAGTTAAAACTCCCATTCTTTTATATTCATCTGCTTAGCAAAAATAAATGTGACTGGTGTGTATATCCTGGAAAGCCATGGTTCAGTATATAGATTCTCAAACTTTTCAGCATCATACCACATTTTTTTAGTATTCATTAACTCTCTCACCTTTCCATCCAAACATCTGTTAAATCTGTTTTCCATTTTGTACATGTATAAAAATATACATAAGGTATATGTCATCCTAATGAACTGTTCCAATCAGACAGCCCAGCCCTTGATCCTCCTACTGTACAACCATGTAATCTTCCCAGGACTTCTTCCCCTCCCTTCCTTCAACCTGCCACCTCCAATTATCTTTGTTTGAAATTTATTGTATTTGTTACATGGATAATTTTTCTTTAAACATTTACATCTCTTTGTAATCTTTTTTTTCACACCTATCCTGTTTAGTGAATCTCTTGTTTACTGTCATAAATATTATGTGCATTATGAAAAATACATTGTTGGCTTTTTTGTTGTTGCAAATAAATGAAGTACATGATCTATCTAGAGTGAGCGTATGATATAACTTGCACGCTTGCTTGTTTGCTTACTGTAAGTCCTTTATCTCTCTCACTCAATGAGAGAGATAAAGGACTTATAATACGCAGCTGAAAAAATAACTTTTTACCGTGCAGCTGAAAAAAGAACTTCACCTGTATTTGCAATAGTTTGAATTAAAGAATACAGCTTTGCTGCACTTTCTGAACCACTGTTAAACAAGCTAAGTACATTTCAAATCATGGATCACAAAGATTTCATGTTTGAATGAAACATGAAGCCAAAGTTTCAGGTTTGTACATAATAAGCTACCGTTCTCTTTATTGCAAAGCTGCTTCACAGAGAATAAGTTTCCAAATACATAACTAAATAAAACCAACCCTGAAACCTTCTGCATTTCATATGTATCTGTTACATGTTTGCATTTCAGAAAGTACAGCATGCGATCTCATGTGGATCTGCTTATGAAGGAATCACATTAAGATATTGCAGCGTGTTTTCACTGATTACATTTTATGTGAAGGAATTTATCTAGTTGTTTTTAAATAATTTGTGGCTATTTTCAACTCATTCACTCTGGCAATAGAATAATCACCCAATGAAATGGTAGCTCATTCTTTAATATATTTATTTACTTGTTGGGTTTATATCCTGCTGAAATAGCTCCTTTCTCTCTAAAGCAATATAGCTCTCGGTCAGAAAGGAAGTTCTGATTCCAGACTCTTTATCGATTCAATTGATGTGGAAAAGAGTGATGAATTCAATGCAGAGGCAAAACTCTGGGGGATTAGGATGCAGTTCTTCCTCTGAGAGGCACTATTTATTTTATAAGTCACTTGGGAGGCGTCTGATTAAGGTTATGTGTGAATCAAATGACTATATCTTGGACAACAATTAAACATTGGAGTGGCTGCATTTGCAGATAGTATGGCAACTGAGCAATCATGTTTAATGCAAGTTTGCTCTGTTGTTTCACAATTGGAGCGGTATAAATGAGCATTTTACAAATCATCTGATACTCCAAACAGAAGTAGATGAAGGACACATCAGATGAAGAGTCTAATTTTTTGTGAGTCAAACAGCAATAGATAAAGTCAGATTCTTGTTATTAAATGTAGGTCTGTTCCTGTCAGATATAAAGCAAATGATAGAGTATTAGAGGTATGTCATGGTACTCAACATTTCTCTATGACTAATTCTGTTCCTCACACATTTTTTCAGCTGTAGTTCTCTTCCAGAATCCAGTTGGATAAAGTAGTAGTAGGAATCAGTACCTTAAACTGCTTTACGTATTATGAACATTAGTTCCAGTCTTAAAGACATATATTGATTTTGTGTTAAGAGAAAAACCTCAGTGAAAATATTTTCTGGATTTCCCCCCCTAACTTGCATTCTCTGTGATGCTCATTAAAGAGAGTCTACATTTCGGTCATGAATACATTTTTAATGAAAAAAATTCTAATTCCATCTAATCACATTATATGTACCTTCTTTCTCTTCAAAATAAAAACAGTGCAGTTTTAATGCTTGTGTTTGTCTTGCTACATTAGAGATGTCTAGCCAGATTGAAATTGGATTAGTGTAACTGATACAAATTTTAGAAAAATCACTTTTGACCACAGATAGTCACAGCAATTCAAAGAACATAGCAAAATCTAAACCTAAATACAGGTATCAGGGCAATGTAGCAGCAGTCATCAGCTTTAAACAAATTCTCAAATCTCAATCCCTCTAGACAAGGGGCTCCCAAGCTTTCTTAGTTCATGGTGCCCTCAGCAATGTTGCTATGGCACCTCTAGAGGTTCCTAAACTGTGCATCCAGATGATGAGACACCAAAACAAGATCACTAACGGTTCTATTTATTAATTAGTGACCCATGGTGGCATAGTGGCTGGAGTGCAGGATTGTAGGCTATTTCTGCTGATTGATGGCTGCCTGCAATTTGGCAGTTCGAATCTCACCAGGCTCAAGGTTGACTCAGCCTTCCATCCTTCCGAGGTGGGTAAAATGAGGACCCAGATTGTTGGGGGTAAAGATGCTGAGTCTGTAAACTCCTTAGAGAGGGTTGTAAAGCACTGTAAAGCAGCATATAAGTCTAAGTGCTATTGCTAGTAAAATATCCTGTCTGGAATAGCTTGGAAACTGCAGCTCTAGGTATAAGATGAGGATTCAAATGTGGAAATGCAGTATTTCAAGCAAGAGATTTTTAACAACAATAATATCCAGAGTCATACTTCTTAATAATCAATTTGACAGGCATTAAAATCAGCAGTTAAATTTTTCCAATATATTCAGTGAAACTCTGTTAAAAAGTTCTACTGCAAAGTGGACTTTAGCAAACTTGTAGAAGAAAGGGTAACATGCACACCAGTTCCTGCACCTCTCTCTCCTTCTTGGGTAAAAATAAATTTGAAGAATTTGAGCCATTCCATATATAAATATTTCAGAACTTCACACCTTATCACATCAGACTACAGGTAGTGTTTTTAATCTTTATGAATTAATCTATTATATATTAGAAATTTTTATATACTTTCTCATTACAAATTTTTTTTAAAACAGAGTGAAGTACAAATTTAAAGATCTGACTCCTAACTTATTTCCATCTAGCACACTGAAGCTTGATGGGTGAGGACACTTGGTATTCGGCCGAGTACAGTATTCTTTAAACCTTTTGCTCAGGACCCCTTCCCCCCTTTAAAAATTATGGGGGACCCCAAACCAGCTTTTGTTCATATGGGTTATATTTATTTATTGGCATTCACCAGATTAAAAATGAAAATTGATCTATTTGTAGATATTTACTGTATCTGATAAAACTAACAATATTAAACCTATTAGATATTAACGTAAATATTTTCTGTGAGAAAACTTTAACAAATAACAATTTGATAATAATGAGACGAGTGAAAATGTTTGCAAACATTTTCAATAGGTGGCAAAAAAGTATTAATTTCGTGTCCTGTAAGAGGGAGTTAGGGGACCCCCAGGGGTGCTCAGACCACATCTAATATATAGGCTAATCGACTAGAAAAGCTATATCCTCTACTCCCCAATTTACTCCTAAGGCAACCAGCATCCCTTCTTACCTGCCGCTTTCTCTCCTCTGCCAGCTTCTGCTGTTGCACCTCTTCCTCCTTTCTCCTCTTCTTCTCTCGCTCTTCCTTTTTCTTACGTTCTTTCTCCTGATCTGCCCGTAAGGAAGCCAGGTATGCCTCATCCTGTTGCTGCCTCAGGACCTGAGTTTGGTTTCGTTCTTCTCTAATATGGAAAGGGAAATTTATTCTAATTAACCAAGGTTTTTTTAAAAATTAGAAATTCTAGAATAGCGATTTCTGACTTTTTAAAATAAGAAGATGCATTTAGAATTAGGGCTGTTGACCACCGTTCTATCACAATTTGAGTACATATATGGCTGCCCTAGATAGCAGTATGTCCCAAAGACACTTCTTCCAAAAGGCAACTGAACTTTCTTGTGTCAGGGTTCCACAAAGCTCCGAGGCACGTAGGTTCCTCAAAGAATTGGTTTATTGGACATAGCATACTGGCATAAGCTGGTGAAAACCCACTCTGAATATTCCCGCGGTTTTCACCTAATAAAAAGTTTCTCCCTCTTCCCAATCACTCACATGGTCCAATCAAGGTCCCGTCCAGTTGTCAGGTGACATTGCTCCTCTTCTCCGCGGCCGCCTGTGGAAATGTCCTTGGCTCCCAGGAGAAAGTATTTTGTTTTGACTACAAACCCCCACTATCTCTATCCCCCCTCCCTATCCCTCAGCTCCAATGTGGCAACACTGAAGCCTCAAAACGGCCTCGATCAGGTCAGCTTCAGAGTTGAGTTCTTGGTTATTTCTATGAAAACGTTTTGCTTCTTGTCCAAGAAGCTTCTTCAGTTCAACTGAAGAAGGTTCTTGGATAAGAAGCAAAATGGAAATAACCAAGGAAGTCCAGTTGTCTTT
>JANHJO010009486.1:260025-270817 GCA_032468235.1 Pseudoxyrhopus heterurus
TATTTGAGTTTCATCTTCAGGATCTGGCCTTCTAAAGAGCAGTCAGGGTTGATCTCCTCTAGGATTGACCGGTTTGAAGAAGCCCAGAACAATAGTAAAGACTAATAATTATTCTAAAGAATTTGGATGATTGTGAGGAATTCCAACACTACAAGCTGTAAGATATTAGCTAGCTGTAAATTCAGTTATTGGGCCATCTTAACCCTGTTTCCAAATCTGCCTTGTTATTTCTTATAGACTCAGATTTTTTAAAGTTTTTCTTACTTGTTTTATGCTTTACGACTGCATTGCTTGATGACGGAAATTCCATTCCCAATTGTCATAACTTCAGGATTACCTATATACAAGTCCATGATCCTTGGAAGGATATTAATTTCTCAAATGATTTCCAACTAAGGGGAAACTTACAGTCCGTTTCTCAATAGTAATGAGCCTATACTTGGCCACATGTTGCCTTTCCTATTTTTCATTATTATTACTAACATTAAGGTCACAGGGAAAGCAGACAGGACAGCTAAAACAGAGTGCTGTAAAACAAATGTGAAAACCCTAAGAATTCTCATTTTGCCAAACACAATTAAACTCATACTGAAAAGTTTAGTATTCCCTGGATGGATTTAACATATGGTTGATGACTTTTAATCAAGTACACATTTGTTCTCTTCCAACCTTGTTTTAAGCTACTGTATTTGAATTATCTTCACCCATATCACTGTCAGGTTAGAATCTAAATGTTTCTCCAAAGAAAAGCTGAGCAAATCTCTGAAAACCTAAAACTAATAGTTGAATTCTATAACATTTTCTTCTTCTAAAGTTAGGATTAGGGTTAGAGTTAGCCCTAGCCGCAACCCAATAGGTGTTTGCATTTAAAATGATAACCTTTATTGGGTTTGGGTGTTGTTTTAGCACAATGTAGAAGTAGATGCACTGTTTTAAAATTCTTTTATAAAAATATTTTTAATTAATATTTTTAAAAGCATTCAAATCCAAATTTGAAGATTATGATGACTACATGGCAAAGTAAACCTTAAGAGTACAAAATACTGGGTAAAAACAAAAGCACTTACTCACCACTGCTCTTTATCTACATTATAGATTGAATCAGGGACAGACAACTACAACCTATATTGGGTTGCCTCCAAACCCATTTTTTGTACCTTCAAGGACTTGGATTGACAACCAAAATACTGAAAATAAACATTATAACTCCCTGGTTCTTTTTAAAAGAAATGTGTGCATCAAGGCTGTCTAAATGTTTAGCACAGCTTTCTTTTAAAAAGATTTCTGAAAAACTTCATCTCACCTAAATAGAAATGAACTCTCCTCAAACCCTGAATAACAAAAACAAAATCTGGAAAATAAAAACAATGAAAGTAAAAAAAAATGCGCAGCACTAAATTCAAAAGCGGATACCCAATGCAATATAATTACAAGTCTTCCTGACCAAGATATTTCTAAGAAAGCTTGCTTGTCTGATTTGATTTACACGGCAAAAAAATGGGGGGGGGGTTTCAATCAAATAAAAATAATTATCTACTGAATAAACAGCTTCATCTGGAAAAGATGGAAGAATCTGTATAATGTACAAGATCTAGATTCTGCTTTGGACTTCTCCAGGGTTATGTAAATATACCTTGTTTCAAGTTGTTATTTGTTAACTAGACTACAGGGAAGTGTAACTGCTCATGCAATCAGGACTGTGAAACAGCAGTAGTATGTTTAGGTATCATGTTCATAGTTTCTAAATAGTCTAACGTAGTCCCTCGTGGGACAAATTTTCACAGCAAATATACGGACAAAAGAAAAGGAAAAAAATAAGCAGAATTCAAGACATTTTGTGACATTTGACAACCCAGAAGATAAACAACAGAAATAGTTCAGTAAATATATAGCAAATATTAGCTGATGTTTGTCTATACAGAGAGCTTCTGTCAATACCAAAAATAGTACAAATACAGTTAACAGCAAATTCCATTGAAATCAATGGGATCGGGATTTTCTTGCCTCAGTGAGAGAGGAAGCAAAGAAGATGAGTAAGTAAATAAGTAAGTAAATGATCAGTAACAGATTAGCACAAAACTCTTTATCATTTCACTTGAAAATCATAAATCATTACTCCTTTCTATGGGAAATAGCAATCAGGTCTGACACATTTGGCTTTTATGACAAAAATGCTTTATTATATAAATATATAGAAAATATACTTAACACTTACTAAAATAATGTGATTTTTTTATTTGTATCACTTTTAAACCTTATGTCATTTATATTTCTAAGATTCTTTTCTCTATCCTATTCAAATCTTAAGTGGTATATAAGTCTAAGTGCTATTGCTATTGCTACTTTTGGATGGGAAGGGCAGGTGATGCTGTCCCTTGTTACTGTGGTGAACCATTCTGCTCTGAGGCTGCTTGTTTCTGATCGTATTAAATCTAGTTTTCACACAATGTTAATTCACTAGATCTTGTCCCTGTAGATTCAGTCTACAAATTCATGAAATCATTCATACAGTATTTACTTATATTTTACCATATTTTAGAAACATGGAATCTAAAAGAAAATTGTTAAAGCATGGGCAATGGTGATAAACCAGTCACTGTCTCTGCAAGCAAGAACCCTCCAGACTTGGGGGAGGGTGTGTGTGTGTGAAGTGAGATATATAAAGGAATTCAAAGAGGAAAGGGATCTTCTACTGAAATGTTCACAACAATTTACAATATTCATTTTTATAAGTTAATTATCTCACTCAAAATATTCTTGGTAGTGTATAAATTAAACCAAGATACAAAATAACTATACATTTATTTGTGTCAGTTTTTAAGGCCGTAACAGTTTCCAAGCAATTCTAAGCAACTTATAAAAAGATTTAAAATTGTAATAAAAAGATCCCCAATAAATATGATAAATAATATTTAGGAGTGATATAGCTATGTTTACTTTTTCACTATATTCGGAAACAAAAGCTCCTGTGTATTTACTAACTGCATAGCAACAAGCAGCTTACGTTTATGCTGCTCATTTATCATACCAGCAGTGCAACTTATAGGAGAATGCAAGTTGGTATTTCTCCTGCAATTTGTCAGGGTGCAAAAGTGCCCATCAAAATTCAGCTTTTACCAAATGCTTATCAGCCAATTGATCTCTGATTGACAGAATCAGAAACACAGAATTAGATAAACCAACAATCTAAATCAGTGATGGCGAACCTATGGCACGGGTGCCCAAAGTGGCATGCGAAGTCATGTTGCCCGGCATGCCAGCCGTCACCCAGCCCAGCTCCACTGCTCATGCACGCGACCCCCTGGATCTCTAGCTGAAAAAAAAGAGCCGAAAAACAGCTGTTTTTGGCTCTTTTTTCAGCTAGAAATCCGGGGGTTGTGCGTGCATGCGTGGGGGGGCATGGGGGACCCCCCATTTTTTAGCCCCCCAAAAATCTGAAAGATAGCTGTTTTTTGGGTTTTTTCGGCTAGAAATCCCAGGGGTCACATGAGCATGCGCAGGGGGGCCATGCGCATTGCATTGTGGGTGGGGGGCATGCGGGAGCTCACACACAATTTGGCACGTGAACCAAAAAAGGTTTGACATCACTGATCTAAACAATTAGGCTATGGCTAGGTAGATATTCATGAACAGAATCTAGATGCAGATAAGGACAAGCAATTGTTGCTTATTTACATCACTGTATTTGGAAACAAGATGTTCAGAGTTCCACTTGTATCTTCCTTTCTATTGATTATAGATCTGACACTGTTCAAGCAACAAGGACACTAAGTATCTGTAATGTGAGGCTACACTACCTCTTATCAGTTAGCAACCTGGGATCTTCTCAGGAGGGCATTTTACACTGTAGCCACCTGCTCTATCAATTGTTTGGCTGAAGTTCATTTTAATCAGCATAAACAGGATGTGATCATTTCTAGCATCCTTGTGGCACAATTGATCTATTTTGTGGAAAGATGATTGTGCTGGCTTTCTCTTCTGCAGAGTAATGAAACTATACTTAAGGATGCTATGAAGAGTCGTTTAATGGGAAAGGGGTTAAAATAGAATACTATACTATACTATAATATAAATGCCAGAAATGCATTTACTTTATATTTGTTTCACAATAATACACAAACTGGTATTTATGCCTTGAGCAGGGAATGCTGCAGCCTACAATTCCCAGTGTTCTTTGCTCGATTTGCATGCCTTGCCTCTATTGGCTGGAGAGCCTCCGATTTGCATGCGTTGTCTGTATTGGCCGTCGCTGCCTCAGCGGCTCCAGAGCCCTGTGCATATGCGCAGTATAGTCTTGGTTGGGGATGTGGAGTTCAGCAGTCTTTTTTGGGGGGCAAAGAACCGTCAACAGCATTCATGACCCCGCCCCCCCGAGTGCTCGTCTCCAGAGTGCAAGGTATGTGCCTGGGAATTTTGGGCCAGATTGCTGCAGGCATGGAAGAGCCTATTCGGAACATACACACAAACTCACAAAACCACTCTGTTTTATAGATATAGATAAGAACTAAGAAAATGAAATATCACTTATTAATGTTTATTTATTTCATTTCAAATATTTACAATTTTTTTACATTAAAAAGGTGAAAAGCTAGCAAAATCTCTCCAGAAAAAGGACATATGTGATATTGCCCACATGTACTTCAGACAGCTGCAGGAAAAGGTTTTGGTGGTCAGCTGGTTAGTTGAGCAATTGGGAGAATGGATTCCATCTAATCTCACAGTTGTAATGTATCCCATATGGACATAAAGTTGTGATAGAGAATATTTGTAGCTCAGTGTTGAAAGGCATGGTCCTTGGTGCCTCTGAGCTTGGCCATTTTCTTGCATAATTTCATTAGGTAAACCAGGTAACATCATCATTGCTAGTAGGGAACGGGGTTTGCTGTCATTTCATATTCTAATGGCTTGCCGTATCAGTATTGGTGGGAGTGGACTTGATAGTTCTTTGTTTGGACTGCTTTCTATTATCTTGTTTAGCAGTTTCTTGATTGATATATTGTTTGATGCTTGATTCTTGGTCTAATATTAATCTTAGGGCCAGGCTATCTTTGAGACCGCCTACCACGTTTCCCAGTGCCCTGTGAGATCCCACAGGGTCGGCCTCCTACTGGTTCTGTCAGCCAGGCAATGCCGACTGGCAGGGCCACAAGGGAGAGCCTTCTCTGTGGCAGCTCCGGTTCTCTGGAACCAGTTACCCCCAGAGGTCCGGACTACTCCCACTCTGCTGGCCTTCCGGAAGGCTGTGAAAACCTGGCTTTTCCGGCAGGCTTGGGACCATTGACCTCACTTAAGAGAGGATCTGCGAAGTCTGGAATATATGGTGTATGTTTGTGTTATTTTATTAGAATGCATTTTAATGATTTTATTATATATTGTTATATTTTATATATTGTTTTTATTATACTTGTTGTGAGCCACCCAGAATCTTCTGGGAGTTGGGCGGCATATAAGTACAACTAAATAAATAAATAAATCTTGATGTTAATCTTTCGGTGTTGATTGCTGGTGAGGAGGTTTCTGGTCTCTTTGTTCCCTTTTTGGTTTGTTGTTCAGCTAAGTAGAACTCATTGGATAATGAACTAAAAAGTTAATTTCAAAAATGTCTGCCATCATAGATAAATTGTGTGTAAATGATGTTATGTTAGAGGAACAGGTTGTACTGACAAAACTGAAATTGATTTCAGTGTGGAATTTAAAACAATAGGCTAAAAATGATCTGGAAAAAGACAACATATTGGACATACAAATGAATCTGGCTGATGTCTTAATAATTAAAAGGGACATACAAATAACAAACCAGAAGAGTAACTTGAATAACTTGCATATATTGATTTACAAAAAAAGGTCTGGTAAAGTTTTAAAAGATTTGATGAGATAAAAAAAATAAGGTAAACAAATCAAGTTCTCAGTTATTATTTGAAGGAATTAAAGACCAATATTGCTAAAAGTAAAGAAAAGGAATATAGAATTACTTTATTTGTTTAAGTTAAAATAGATTGTTATTTCTGATAATAATTAATGGACTTTATTGAATGACAAGATTTTAGGGATTTGTTTATAGATAGAAGATATGGGATGGAGAGAGATCATATATTATAGTTTAAGAGAATGTACTAAGTTGTTAAAATTGTCTATACTTGTGATGGAGGGCGTATATTTAGCCCCAACTCACTTCTTACACTGACATCCTCAGTTCAGACGAATCTGTTCCTTCTACTATAACACCAGTTAAAGAAAAAGAGGGGGGAAATGCAGGAAAAGATTTATAGATGTGATTAGGAAAACCCAAGTAAGGGAAGCTGCAAAAAAGCATTGTCAACGTCATCCCGAAGTCAATAGAGAGGCTGTAAAAAGTATGCATCTAATAACCCCTATGTTAATCAGGCAGCTAGGGCTAAATACAATAAAAAGATATCACAAATCAGATCTATGCCTTGGACTAATAAGTATTTGTCTGGTTTTAAATATGAATCTCAGATTGATTACTCCAGGGAAAAGGTTGTTGATCTCAGACCTCAGTTACCCTGTGCCTGGTTCCATGCCCTGAAGTAGCAAGATGAGACCCCCGGGATGTGCTGCAGTGGTGGTAAAGTCCAGCTCCATCCCCTTGAGCTCTACCCTGAACCCTTACATAGCCTTCTCACCCACCAGCATCCAATGGCAGAGCACTTTCTTTCTGCTGCCCAGAAGTAAAACAGATGCTTCCAAATGATGTCTTTTGGAGCCAGAGAGGTGAAGGACAGAAATTTTATGCCAACATTCAAAGCACAGGGCCAGGTCTACCACAGGATAGGAAATATCATGGCGGGGCCTCAGCAGCAGCCTTCATTTCTCCAGATATACTTTGTTGGTGATGATAACAATGAGAGGGACATCCGCTGTGAAATCTACCCGGGCCTTAATCCGGAACTGGTTAGCCAACTGCAGAGGTTGCTGCCTGAACACGACAAGTATATTCTGGAACTTAAGGCTGCTGTTGATTCTGTTCCTAAGGGCCACAAGGACTTCAAAGTGGTGATTAATGCCGATAGGAAGCCTTCTGGAGAGCATCGGGGTCATTTCAATGCCCCCATGACTACAGAAGTGGCTGTTCTCATTGTCAGTCAGGATTTTGAAAAGAGAGATATCATTCTCCACAGCAGAAACAACAGGTTGTTACAAATCAGTGAGACACAACGTGCCTATGAGGCTGTCCAGTACCCTCTGATGTTCTGCCGTGAAGAAGATGGCTATTACATCATTAATTTTCAAGCTTTATCAAGGCCAATCACATAGTTTCGTAGCGAAGCACGGGTATCCAGGTAGTTCAGTGTAAAATATTTGCCAATATTTTCTCCTTATGTTGGGAAATAGCTGCAGATTAGAAGTATGGCATATGTATGCCAAATTTGAAAATCTCAGCAAAATTGAATGTTTTTTCTTGAAGTTTTGCAGTTCCAGGGTAAAATATGCTAGATAGTACTAGGCAAAATGTAGTCATATTCAATATAAGCAGTTTCATATGTCAATGTAGGCATCACTTGCGTGTCCCTTTTCTGCAAACCAAGGCCAAACATAGATGCTATTATTGTCGACATCATCATCATCACCACCATCATCATTCAAATAATCATATTATCAATAAGATTCTCCAAAAATTTCTTTATATACTGGTTAACATCACACCTCTGGAAACACAAATATTGTTCAACCAAAGTGACCTTCATTCCTTTTGCTTCAGACTGAAAGACCAGCAATAAACTAGCTGATTTTTTTTCTTCTTTTCATTCAACCATGTCTGAGTCTCAGAAACTGCCTGGACAAGTCCCTGAAGTTTTCTTGGCAATGTGGTTTGCCATTGCCTCCTTCCTAGGGCTGAGAGAAAGTGACTGGCCCAAGGTCATTCATCTGACTTTGTGCCTAAGGCAGGACTAGAACTCACAGTCTCCCAGTCTCTAGTCTGATGCTTTAAGTACTACATAAGAGTAGTAGTGGCAGCCATAAAATCCTTTGGTATCCCAATTCCCCATTCCCACAATAACCATATTTTATTACCGTATAATTCCATTGAAACAACAATTAGATACATACTTACCTGGAAGTACTTCTGAATGAATTCAATGGTGTGTACTTTTGAATGGATGCACATAGGCTTGCAGATAGGACACATACGTTGTGCTCCAAATGTGTAACTTTTGAAAACTAAGTAGCCCGGGAGGCTACCCTTCCCACCTCCTTCCAAAAAGCTATCAGCTTCCAGGAGCATTGGTGTAAAAAAGAAAAAAAATACAATACAATATGCATAATATTTTTGGCAATGCATGGGAAATTGGAACACTCCCAGCTACAATGCATTCTCTCTTAATTTGGTTTGGGGGCGTAGCTGCTTGATCCTGTCTGATGCAAGACAGAAACAGCAACCTCTGCAGGCTGTTTATACCAACCTCTCAACATAACTCTACTATGCTCCATATTTTGGAATAGATGCTTTGTTTTGAAGGCCTGTAGCTTAGTGTCAGTAGGAAAAAGGCCCCTTTTTGAAAGCCCTTATTCATGGATGTTGTGTAGGATTAAAGTCAATCTTTCATATAATGATAAGTACTATAATCAAAAGGATTTGTACTAATTCCATGCATGTTGTGAATATTTGATTTTTTTTAATTCTTGAAGGGATTCCCCTCCCCATTTGCTTTACAAAAATTTGGATTCATACCAAAGCCTAATGACTCTACTTTATAATAATCTTTTCTAAGGAGCTAAACTTGAAAACTGAAAGGGGGGGAAATCCTGCTAATTTATTTTAGAAAAAAGGTGTCATAATTTGAGTGAAAAACAGCAAGCAGAAGGATAAGAAGTTAAGAAAAGGCTCAGGCATACAGTAATGTGCTTTGTACCTAGAGGCTGTGAGAGAAGCTTCAATATGTTTTAATGTTCTCACAATCGTCTATTTTCACTTTGATAATAGGTGCCAGTGTAACTGATGTGTAAATCTGAACATTCAGCCCAGATTTCATATCTTAATAAGCTATACCATATGTTAGTTCTGTGTATAAAATTGGGAAAGTATAAATGTTGCTCTACTTTTAAACAGAAACCAAACTTTGTTTTTCAAAATGGTGAGATATGCAGAGACTGCTTCTATCTAGAGTAAATTTTCATTAATGTGAACTGACATGTAGGAAGTAATGCTGAACCTGACAAGCAGTATGAAAATCAGGAATGACTAGGCTAGTTTTCTTGTAATTTCTGAGGAACTTCAAATGGAAAAAAATACGACAAAAGAAATGTGTGTATTTGTTACTGGGGTGTTTGATTTATATATATTTTGTTGGCATTTAAGTCATGATTTAACATGTCTTTTGTTCTGCAGAAGCTGTATTATAGGACCATTATGTAAATTTGTTGTCTGTTATGACCTCTAATATAAGTTAGCTAATAAGGCAAAAGGGTCAAACTATATTCTTGTGTGGAATATACTTTTAGGGATTACATGCTGCTTCTCAGGTGTGAACAGATTTACGCAGTTGTTAATTGAAGGGATTTGCCCTCTGAAAGTAGGAAACTGACAGGCATGCCAAAGAAATGCAAGAAATCCCAAGTTCCAGGTTACTACTCTACTTGAGACTCCATGGCAGTAAGTAGCTTAAATTAGGCACGAAATAGTGCTCAGCTCTCACCTCTGAATGGATGGACAGATTAAAGCAAGTGCCCATTGTGTTTTCTTGTGTTGGTTCCCAAAGTGTAGCATTAGTAAAATTAATCAGCCAACTCTAATTCATTCAATAAGCCAGGAGCAAAAAGAAAGATCTCTAATTTCAGTTTGATTAACCCTAGTTGAACATACTTAGCACATGTTTCTTGGCATGATTGCTTCCTTTTTACTTTTCACCAGGATTTTAGAACTATCTTAAAATCTGTTGCTTGGATTAACATAAAGAAGATTATTACATTTTCTGCCCCATTACTAACAGCTCTTTTTAGGCTCTCTAAGAAAGAGCAAGCAATTTCAGATGTTTGGGAAGAAACATTTTACTTGCACCCATTTCTTGCCTGAGAATAGTCACATTTATAAATAATCTGTATCAGAAGAAGTTCAAGAGGAGCACAAGTGTCTTGAGATCCTTGAACTTTGATTTCAGTCTTGCCTTTAATACCGTAGCCTATACTTCACTAAACTGGCTCTGAAATTGTATATTGGAGACATGTTGAAATGGTGCCTGTGAACTATTCATCTTGCACATATGGTGTTTGAGTTGTGGGATTTCACAAAAGCTCATTTTATCCTCCATCTTTTTTTCATATTCTATAAATAACTATTGCATGAGGTTATTAGAAGATTTCAAATAAAATGTGCTTCCATTTCTTATTGCCATCTGAGACATGAAGCTTTGCAGATGGTAAATCAGTATCTCAATGTAGTAACAGAAGAGTTTCAGGTAAACTGAACCTGAATTCCAACAATCCAGAGACCACATGAATAGGCAGTTCTCATGAGTGGAAATTGATTATGCAATCAGTTCTATGCACAGGCTTCGTAGTCACATTTTCATTCACTTTTGTCACTGGAAACTCACATAATCTCAGAGCCTCAGATATGTTTTCACCATCCCTGTGCATTGCTTTTAACAATCTACAATTGTTAAAAAGATATATATGTCCTATTTTATATATTAACTAGCTTATTACCTGGCCTTGCTCGGGGGGGTTTTTTCTTTAAAGGAAGTATACTTGTGCCAGCATGTCCTGTTGGTTGTTGATGTTGTGTGTGTGTGTGATGTGTGCTTCTGTGTCTCTGATGGGTGTGTTAATGTCC
>JANHJO010009488.1:7638-31509 GCA_032468235.1 Pseudoxyrhopus heterurus
AAATTCAGGAATCTCCAGCTTGAATTAAAGATTTCTATAGAGCGCATACAAACTTACATGCGCACCGGACTTCTGCTATGTATATATAAAACACTGAGCTTGTCAATCAGAAAGGTCAGCGGTTCGGTGGTTCGAATCCCTAGCGCCGCGTAACAGAGTGAGCTCCTGTTACTTGTCCCAGCTTCTGCCAACCTAACAGTTGAAAGCATGTACAGTTGTACATGCTTTACAGAAAGCATGTAAAAATGCAAGTAGAAAAATAGGGACCACCTTTGGTGGGAAGGTAACAGTGATCCGTGCACCTTCGGCGTTTAGTCATGCCAGCCACATGACCATGGAGATGTCTTTGGACAGCGCTGGCTCTTTGGCTTTGAAACAGAGATGAGCACCACCCCCTAGAGTCAGGAACAACTAGCGAGATGAACCTTTACCTTAATAACATTAGTTTTAACTTTCCTACTAAGCTGATTCTTGGTCTGGTCTACTGGGTGGGTCTGATAGCATTCTTGCAAGTCTGATTATACTATACTTCCTTCACTTTTTATGAGAGATGACAACTGCATATTTTCTGATTCTCTTTTTTCTTCTGCTTCTTGGAATTATACATTTTGTCCTTCATTGCTTTGATAATGAGTCTCACCTATCTTCATCAAGGTCATCTGCCTTACTCAGTGTGGCTGTTTCCAAAAGTTTAAATGAGAGTTGACCTAATTTCTATTGAGAAGCCATTGCAAAGGGCAGACACTGCTATCAAAATCCCCGTCTCCAAACAGCAACTTTCTTAGCAAGATTGAATTGGTCCAGCCAAATAGAAGAATAGAAAGTAATAGAAGAATATGGTTGTATTTGGCACTAAACAATAAAGGGCTTTATAGGTCAAGATCAGCAGTGGTATCCTACCAGTTTGGCCTGGTTTGTGCGAACCGCTAGTGGAAATTTAAAGAGTTCGCCGAACTGGTAGATACCACCTCTGGCTGGCTCTGCCCACCTGCCCCTGCCCTCGGCCTTTCCTGCCAGGCAGCTTGTAAAGAGAAGAAAATGGGGAGATGCCAGACTTTTCTCCACGTGGCTCTCTCCTCAGCTCAGCTGCATCTTTAAAACTTGTGAAGTGCGCTAAGTTTAAAGGTGCAGCTGAACTGAGGACAGAGAGAGCCGCGCGGAGAAAAGTTGGGCGTCTCCCCATTTTTCCTCTCTCCATGAGAAAGTGGGGCAGAAAGTAGGCAGAATTCCAGAGGGCTGATCCAGACATGGCCGCTGCATGAAGGGTGGTTCTTGCGCTCTGAGCTTGCTTGCCCACTTCCCCTTGCCCATCTGCTGCAGACAATGCAGAGGCGGGCAGCTGCTGGGAAGTCTTGGGCTTGAAGACGGAGTGCGCTTCCCTCCGGCCTTTTTCCTTCTCGGCTCTCGGGCTCCAGCAGTCTCCGGCACTAGAAACTGGGTGGAGCCCTCGTGTGCAGAATTTCGGGAAATGCATGGTGGCGGCAGCAGCGTCCAGCTGAAGAGCAAGGGGTGCTTGAGGGCAGGCAAGCGAGCCGGCTTCTGGAGCTTCCCCTAGGCAGCTGGACGCGTGTGGCCTTGGCGTTTGAAATAACTTCTGGCGGGGCTGCTAGTGCTGCCCAGCACGGCAAGTGTGGGGCTATGCAGCGTGCGGGAGCCCTTTTCACCAGCCTGGGAATGTGGTGGTGGCTCAGCTGGGACCTCGTCGCCGTCTGCGAGGCTGCCAAGGGCCGTGTGCCTCTCCTACAAAGGTAAAAGGGAGGTGCCTTTGTCACGCCCACAAAGCCACGCCCACAAAGCCATGCCCACCGAACCAGTGGTGGGATTATTTGAAACCCACCACTGGTCAAGATCATAATTTAATCATACATCTATTGATAAAAAGTGCAGGGCTTGTAACAAAAGCACAATGTGTTCCCATTGTTAAGTGCTGGCTAATATATGGGCTATTTTGAACCTAATGGAGCTTATGAGTGGCATTTAAAGGCAGTCCCATATAGTGCAGGTTACATTAGCCCAAATTAATGGTGATAAATTCATGAGTCACTCTAGCAAGTTCCTGCAGGAACCAGGAGTCCTGAAGGACACCAAAATCATGAACGTGCTCCTTTAGGATAGTACTTTTGCAATGAAGTAGACAAACCTGATCCTCTGAAGAAAATTCCAGAATTTAGTTAATTAGTTGATGGCCTATTACCTCAATCCTGGAAAAATTAAGGCTCAAAAGATGTATGAAACCTCCTTTTTCACTTTTTCAATGGCTTTTTAAAGGCTTCTTAGGCAAATTATAACTGAAGTGACGAGATCAATAAAACATTTTTAAAAAAGTAATTGTGTTATATTTAGGGTTTTCCTGGTTAAAGAGAAGAAGAAGAAGGATTTGAATTTTTCTTTCTTATTTTCTCAAATTATAACTTAACACAATGTATGAACTCTGCCACAGAAGCTTTCACATTTTGTAATGTTTCTCGGTCATCCTTCTGGTTCAGGCAAATTTTGTATTATCACTCTGATAGCTGGCGGCTGAGTGAATAGTGATTTCTCTTCCTCGATGTTCAGCTAGCTTTTGAATCCATGAACTTTGCATTACGTGAGACCTATGCTCCTAGAGAAGCAAGCTCCTAACTGATATGAGTTGGCGGTTCTGAATCAAATGAATTTGACTGTAATTCATATCACTCTTGATCCAGGCAGAGGAAAGCCAGAAAGTTGCATTTCTGCAGTACTTGATACTTGACTATTATAATTCCTCAGCAAGGTCTATATCTGCGGATTGAAACTGCAAGCTTTAGATCTGATAATCTGCATTACCATATCTCGGAGAGAAAGTTTCAATAGTATATTGCTAAAATCCTTCCGGTGCTGTAATCTGCCTAGAAACTTTTATTAGTCTAAAAATGCCATTTTAAAAATATTGTTTATCTTCCTAGGTATCCGGCTAAAGGTAATGAGACTGGAGCTGAAATGACTTCAATTTTATGTTTTATAGCTCAATTGATGGTAGGACCACTTTTGTGCTATGTACAAAAAGAAGAAGAAGAAGACATAAAAGAAAAGGGAAAAATGTATTTGAACTGTGGTTCAGAAGGGAAATTGATTTTGCTAGGCTTGTATACTGTTTTTACTGTTGTTATTTTAAAACAAGTTTAATATTGATTTTACATGGGAACTTATATTTTATTCACTTCGTAAAAGTAATATTGCCTATACAGGTGGAGGAGATAAGAAAGAGAGAAAGAAGCAGCATAACAAATATAACTTTGATTTCCATCTGCAAAATCTTTAAATGTTTGCAAATATATTTAAGAAATCTCATAGGAACTATAAACCAGGAAAAAATAAGTTGTTTGCTGATTTTGCAACCCAGTAAGAGCTTGTTCGACTGTTTAGTGTGGAAAATGTTTATATTATCCATGAATTTTTAAAACGGGTCAGTTGCACAATTATCTAACTATGTTACCCACAAACTCCTCATTTTAGTACCATCCATTACTGCACTCTCCAAAAATAGGGGAAAATATGAATTTTCCAGATAAAATTAAGGGCTTATTCAAAGTTTTCCCAGACCCTTCAGCTATATTAGATTCCAACTCCAATAATTGGGGGGGGGGAGGCAGAGAGGAGGAAAGGTGATAAGAATTAAACCTCCCCAAAATTGGAATGCAACTGATTTCAGAAGGTTTTTCTAGAAAAAAAGAATTGGCAAAAACGTGAAAATTAAATGCAATTTCAAAAGTAAAGTGTAGTCCTTTCTTGCAATTTCAGAAGTTGTCCTAAACAGACATAATTCGTAGTTCTTCCCAAAAGTATGTATGCAGGGATGTATGTATGTATGTGTATGGAACAGATCTCTACCCCTTTACTGTATAAATGGAACTATAGCTAAAGCAGTTTTTTTCTGTTGTTCAGTATGGAATAGTGTTTCCATTGCTATAATCTAGAAGAAGAATACAATGGACCATGAATGGAAGTAATAAATAATTACTTTTGGAATTTGATAGATAGTAACAATTCTCATCATTTGTTTTGTGTAAGGAAAGGCCAGTTGGATGTTGAATGTGTCTTATATACAGACAGATAAATACCACCAATATTTATCAGTCCAGTGAAAACTTTAAATATTGGCCCAACCTCTATTCTTTCAGAACATTTTTATGAATCAGAACTCTAATTCCCTATAAAAACAGCATAAATTTGCCAGCTCTGGTGCCATATCTGTAAAATGGCTAGTTTGCCTTTTCTTGCCTGTGTTTTGACCAGTGCATGGATATAGTAACAGTCAAATGATAACTAATGCCATTACATTCAAGGTAGAGAAGATGGAACTGCTATTAGCAGCTTTGTTCCGTATGCCATTCATCTGGTAAACTTGCAAGATTCATTTTTCTCGCCATGTACATGTATACATCCAAACTAGACTATGTTGTTTCTCTGTGTCATATAATATATTTGTGGTATATGCATAATTTTGTATTTATTTATTTTGTCATGTTTATGTAGTATATACTGGAGGTGGTGACCCTTTGAGAGCTGCATGCAACAAAAGTTCATTTTAATGTATGCTGATTAGTGTACATTCAAAGTGACAATAAAGTTATTCTAAGTCTAAGTCCATTAGGAAGAAGTGTTTTTGTCCAGCAGGGCGGTATTTAAAAACCCTGAAGGGGATGAGAATGAATCTCAACAGATCAAATTGGAAGAAGTATTTTTAGACAGAGCACTTCTACTACACATGTAAGAACTCCTCTCTGTGTGTCTATCTGTCTAACTCTAGGTCATCTGTGTCATTTGTGTCTGTGTAACTATCTGTGTTGGGCCTGATGGTTGCATGGATATCTTCTTTCTTACTCTTATCTTTTCTGGGGGTGGCAACAAAGGAATGCCTTTTAATCATTTTCGTTTTAAAGACATGTTACTACTTTCAGCTCTGCTACATTAATATTTGTTGCTGTGTTTGAGTATTTATGTGTGCGTGCACACACACACACACAATTTTATGGTGAACTATCCACAAAACTATTTACTGTGAACGTCCATTCTAATTTGTTTGGATTGTAAAAAAGCTAATACAATCTTTGGTTGTATAAACATACACATAGAATCAAAATCATGTGAAGTATTAGTATCACTTTACAAATCCTTAGTAAGACCACACCTGGAATACTGCATCCAATTTTGGTCACCACATTGCAAAAAAGATGTTGAGACTTTGAAAAAAGTGCAAAAAAGAGCAATTAAATGATTGAAGGCCTGGAGAGAAAAACATATGAAGAATGGTTACAGGAATTGAGTATGGTCAGTCTAGAGAAAAGAAAAACTAGGGGTGATATGATAGCAGTATTCCAGTATTTGAGGAGCTGCCACAAAAAGAGCGGGTCAACTTATTTTCCAAAGCACCAGAAACAAATCGACACAAGAAACAATGGATGGAAACTAATCAAGGAGAGAAGCAATCTGGAACTAAGGAGAAACTTTCTAACAGTGAGGACAATTAACCAGTGGAAAAGCTTTCCTTTAGAAGTTGTAGGTGCTTTATCACTGGAGGTTTTTAAGAAAAGACTGGAAACCGCTTATCAGAAATGGTATAGGACAGTGATGTCGAACCTTTTTCAGTTCGCGTGCCAAATCGCTTGTGTGTGTGCGCTCCCACGTGCCCCCCACCCATAATGCAATGTGCTCCCCCCGCACACTTGCATGCACGACCCCCCCTGTGCATGCACACACAACCCCTGAGATTTCTAGCCCAAAAAATAGCTGTTTGGGGGTTTTGGGGGGCTAGAAACCCAGGGGTCACGCGTGCATGCACAGTGGAGCTGGGCTGGGAGATGGCTGGCATGCCAGGTGACATGGTTCCGCATGCCACTTTGGGCATGTGTGCCATAGGTTCGACATCACTGATATAGGATCTCCTGCTTGAGCAGGGGGTTGGACTAGAAGACCTCCAATATCCCTACCAGATCTATTCTGATTAATATTGATTGATTCCAAAAATGTCATGCCAATGGTCATCCTCACACATGTCCCTCAGCTATTCTCTTTTTAGTAATAAATAAATAAATGTGGATAATATACCTGTGATGGAATTAGTAGGCTAGATTTGTAGGAGGAAGGGGGTGCATTTCAGAGGAATAAGAGGCAACTCAGATCAGATATTTTGTATGACATGAAGAGGTAAAGATAGGTTCTCCATAATAATTCTCAGAATATCCACTTTATGTAAATAGTAGAGTACTTTAGTTTGACAAGATTCCATTTATAGGTGTGGAATAATAAAAAAAAATCTGCTTGGAAGAATTATTCTATCAATATTCCAGCAGTTATGAAAGTTTTGAGCTAACGTTCTCTAGCTGTCATATAGCTTCAAGATTTGTTCTTTTTGTATTTTCATTAAGCTGGAAATAGTCCAACTAAAAAGTTCTGTGGGCAATGTTTCAATACTTCATGTGTCCTAATAAAAGAATATGATTGGGAGTGATTTGATTGGATCAGTTTGGCTCTTCCTACCAATATGATTGGATCAGTTTGGCTCTTCCTAATCACCAATTTAGCTAGGTTTCTTTCCAATATTAGCACCTCTTGCTGTAATTGTACAATTTTAAATTTTAAAATGTCTTCTTTTGATTTTTCTCTTAAAGCCTTATAACCTCTGGAATTGAAAAAGCTTCACAAAGGATGAGAAGAATAATGTTGACTCTGCTTATGAACTGGATTTGCTTAAAGTAATAAGGAACAGTTATTCCGTTGGACTTTTCACTGTTTTTTTTTCAACTAGCCTTATCTATTTGTCCACTCTCAAACTATGAAGAACATTTATGTAACCCTGCTCAATGTTTTACCATCATCAATCTTGAAAAACAGATCTAAAATTCCTATGGGGAACCAGAGTTATGTCTCAGGAGAAACTGAGTTGTTAACTCATGATTTATTGCATTGTGTACTTATCAGTGTATCTGCTTTTGATTAACCTATTAGCCCATTTTAAATTTCTTTACTTTTGGCAGTTGCAGGTTTAGATGTGGCCAACTTTATTCTGTGCATTGTGATGTCTGCCAAATAATACTTTGGGATTTGGCCCAGAGTTCTATTTGGTGTATGCTGATAATCTATTATTTTTGCTTTGTTAAGCGGTCATACTTTTACTGAGTACTGGTTAAAGACTGTAATAAAATAGCATACATGTTGGTGTATATCCCAACTTTACACATTTTATATGATATTTTTTTTTCTATATGCATTATTACTGCGTAACTTAATCAAGAACATATATTATAATTTTGTGAAAAATGTAAAAAAATGGTCAAACTCTTATTTTAGCTTCCATGTTGGGAAACAGAGATTATGATATCTATGATATCTCCCATATTTACCTCTTGCCATTTGTTATACAAGCTAATATTAATCCTAGTAGAACCAGATTATATTGTATCTTGGATGTACAGGAAGGGGAGGAGTTTGTATCTCCATTGCTTCATTTGTGAAGCATGCAAATTGTTAACGATGAGACCATTTTCTGGGGAGTTACCATCATTTTATTGTGGGAAATGTATAAAGGTAACAATAATATGTAATATAAAACTCTTGGATATCTTCATAAACAATTTAGTTGAAGGAATAGAAGGAGAAGTCATTAGATTTGCAGATGACATCAAGCAGGCAGGAGTAGCCATCATCCCAGAAGATAGGCTCAAAACCCAGAAGGATCCTGACAGACTTGAACACTGGGTCCTATCTAACAAAATAAAATTCAATGGTGAAAAAGGTAATGTTTTAAATTTAAGCAAGAAAAACCAAATATACAGGTGCAGAATAGGTAGAACCTGGATCAATAGCAGCAACTGAGAGAGAGATCTAAGACTCCTAGTAGACAACCAATTAAATATGAGCCAGCAGTGTACTGCAGCTGCCAAAAAAGCCAATGCTCTCCTAGGCTGCATTAAGAGAGTGATAGAATCAAGACCATGTGAAGTGTTAGCACCACTTAATAATCGCTGTCCGGATTCACAGAAAAAGTAGTGGAAGCTTGGAATTCTGCTGAAGCCACATGGGTATTTTCCATTTGTCTCACACAGAGAAAAATTTAATTTTCATGTCACAACTCATAACAATATTACAGTTTAGGCACTTGACTAAAACATTGATCTTAGAGATTAGTTATCATAACACTGATGAATAAATAAAAGCCCAAAGTAAGTCACCTATTGGAAAAGCTTGAAGGGCTGTTATGATATTTCCCGTTTATCTAGGAAATGAAATAAGATTACATTTTTGATAGCACTTAAATAGACCACAGTTGGCACTCAGAAAAGAATGAGAAAGACTTTTGATTTTTCTGAACAGTGAAAAAAGTTTTAGATTGAGTCACTTAATTAAAGGCATTCATGAGAAGAATTCAGTTCTTTACTTGATTAAAATTAAGCCACCTGGTGCACTTCAGTTATTCTGCTGCTGATCTGAGGAGAATAAATATCTGTCCCAAAGATGGGCCATTAGCCAGTGTACTCTGTAAGGAATGTCTTTGAGTCTGTTTTTGACTCCTGGTGACTGTTTGGACAAGTCCCTATAGTATTATTGGCAAGGTTTTCAGAAGTATTTTGCCTTTGCCCGTTTCTTAGGACTGAGACAGACTGATTGGCCCAAAGTCACCCAGATGACTTCACATTCATCAAAAAGCTCTTTAGTTCTTCTTCACTTTCTGCCTTTAAGGTGGTATCATGTGTATATCAGAGGTGGTTGATATATGGGGAATCTTATAAACACCTAATACTGTATCTGAGAAGACATATGTCATGGAATTCTGCACATTTGTACATTAATTCTAACAGACTTCTTAAGTCTTAAACCTTTGTTATGAGTTTTGAACTTTTTTTAGTGCATTTGTAAACATCTGTCAGATGATTGGCATTATAAAATGACAAAAATATCACGAGTTGGAAGCAATATGCAATTTAGTGAGCCCAGCCTCCCACTCAGTCAGGACAGTCCATGGTCCCATATAGTCATTCACAAGAATAGCTGTCTAGCTTCTGTTTCAACACATTCAGTAAAAAGAATATCAGTCTCTTTGGTGATTTCTTCTATAGTTGCATTGTTATCATTGTTCAAAATCTTTCTTAATACTCAATCAGATTTTGCCTTATTTTAAGAGAATTCATTATTCTTTGTCCCAACATCCTTTTAGGGTTTTGTAAGGTGTTATCGTATCTCTCTCTTTTTATTTGTAAAGGCTAAATATTTCTTCGCGGTTGTATCTCACAGTTCAAGGTGACTTTGAATGGCTTACAAAATAATAATAGTCAGGGCAGAGGTGGGCTGCACTTACCTTCACAACGGGTTTGCTGGTTGTGAGCGTGCGCATGCATGTGCACTCGTATCGTTCGCACATGCCCCTTTGGGACTGAAATGGAGCCCTGGGAGGGTGAAAACAGCCTCCCCTCGGCTCTGGAGGTCCTCTGGAAGCCAGAAACAGGCCCATTTCCGGACTTCCAGAAGGCCTGTTTTTTGCCCTCCCCAGGGTCCGGAGGCTTTCCTCGAGCCTCTGGAAGGGTGAAAGCGGCCTCCTTCAGGCTCCGGAGGTCCTCCAGAAGCCAGAAACAGGCCTCCGCATGGGCCCTGCACTTACCTGGGATCCAAAATGGGCTAAGTGAAGGCTCCTTGGAAGGGAGGGGTGGGGTGGGCGGAGCCAGCCAGGAGTAGAATTTGGGGGTTCGCTGAACTGGGCGGACCCTTAGCTAGAGGATCACCCAAACCCGTGCAAACCCCCAGCAGCCCACTCCTGAGTCAGGGTGAGGTCTAATCAATAGGAAATAAAGAGAGCTATTTTCTTATAGTAATTTAGAAACTATACTTTTTAAAATGTGGTTTAAAATTGCATTTCCATTTTTTACAGCCACTTTATACTGCTAAATTTGTCTGTCTGTCTGTCTGTCTGTCTATCATCTATCTATCTATTAAATTTCTTGGCCACTCATCTTACCACAGGGTAATTCTGGGCAACTTACAATTATATAAATAATAAAAATAACAACAACAACAATAATATAGTTTTTAATTAATTACTATTTTTAATCTTTTTTATATGTGATATTCCCAAACTGAATATCTGTGCCTATGTGTATGATGTATATCCCCTCAGTGAAGAACTTGCATTTATCTCTCCATATCCTGGAATTTTCAGCTAATTTTAAAAAAAATATTAGTATCATTCTGAATTTTATTTCTGCCTTTTATAATATTAACTGTAATACCTCCAAACGCTATGTTATCTTAAAATTTTATAAGCCTTTTCTCCAAATCCTAATCCAAATTATTAACAAAATATAAGAGGTTATTGGATGTAGGATTAAAATTTTAGCACTAATACTTTATTCCATTTTTTTATATTGATAAAATGTTTCTAGAATACAATGTTTGAGCCTTCTATGTTTTACATAACAATTATGCGATTTAGCCCATATCAAGGAGGGGAGGAGGAGGAAACATTGGGCATTACTGAACGTCTTGAGATCAATACTTTGCCTTTAGACCCTATGTAAGGGCTGCAGATAATCAATGACAAAATGATTTCTAAAGAATTGAAATAAACTTGGCTAATGAGCTAATTAAACTATTAAATTCTTGAGTAGTTTATTTTTCCAGAACTAAATAGTTGTGTTTTTCTGCCCTATTATTTTACTGATCCTTGTCATCTAAAATTAAATGAAGAACAGGTACTGCCTGTGAATTCTTGAAGTACAACACAGTTGGAGTGTCAAATTAGGGAAGGCATCTGTAAATTCAACGATAAATATAATGATATTTCATTATCTGAATTTTGGTCCAAAATATTAAGCGGCATTCTTTTTTTGTACTTATCCTTGGTGACAGTAGTAAAAGTAGTTTTAAAATTGTAAGTTAGTGGAAAAAAATAGCTACTTATAATGAGCAAGTTAATCTGGTATTCAACATCCATTACAAAATAAATTCAGATATTGAGCAAAGGTTTTAATATTCTTTGTATAAAAACAGAAACAGAATGAAATGAAAGGCATGAAATGCTTGGTACTGTCTTTCAAAAAGTTGTTAAAAGTAACCTCATTCACCTGGTGAGGATTTCTGATAACACAAAGCTAGTTTTGAAGGCTCTGGAAGTGACATCTTTTCAAAATAGAACAGAATAAATAAAATTAGGGCTCTTGAGATAGGTTTAATTCAAGCTTCCATCAATTGTAATCACATTGGTAAATAGTCAGAGATAGTGGCAGCTGTCTGAAGAGTCAAAGGTTTGCCATCTCTGATGATGGATAGCGGGTGTTTTGTTTTATTCCTTTGAAGCATTTCATTTTGGCATAATGAAATGGAAGAAAAGACATTGAGAATTTTCCCCATTTATGTATGCTTGTTGCTTATTTCTTTAAAAATATAAATATTTATAGGCTATCTGGTATCTCTATAGATTTATTGTGTCTAATCTCTAATTAATAAGACCACGGCCTTCTATTTACCTGGATAAATAACACATTGGTGTCAGTTAGATCTCCTGTACAGAACCAATTCAACAGGCCTTAATTCTCAAGCAAAGAAAAATGTGGACAAGTGATAGTCATAAACTATCTTGCTAACTGGGAGCATCTGGTTGGTCACTGTAGCAATGGGAAACAGAGAAATCTTTTGGATGATCCATCAAAATTTATCTATTTCATTTATACAGTAGAACAAGAAAGAAAGATAACTCTGCAATATTCTTGTGTTTGAGTATTCTTGTTCAGCAGTCACTTTAAGGGCATTGCTTGACAGGTTCCCACATTAGTTTATCAGGAGTAAGTCATGTCAAACAGATCTGATCACCATTTTGATACAGTGATTAGTTTAGAATGCAGTAGATATAATGAACCTTGACTTCAGCTAAACAATTGGCAAAGTTTCCCATAAGATTCTATTACAGCAGAAGGCAAAATGTGGGGTAGACTATGCTATCATTAAATGGAGCTAATTGAACAGTTGTACCCAGAGCCCTATGTCAATGATTCGGCATCAGTAGCATACTAGAGGGATCCCTTTTAGATCCTGTACTGTTCAAAATTTATTTATAAATGACTTGGATGAAGAAAACATGGTTATTATATTTAGACAAAGGTGGAAGGATAGCAAACACATCAGAGGACAGAGTCAATATTCAGAAGGCTCTTCAGAAGAACAAACAGCAGAAGCCAGCAAAGTGTGGTCAAATTAGAATACTGCAACCGGTTCTGGATACCACTTTTTAGAAAGACTGCTGACAAATTTAGTGTGTCTAAAGGAGAGCAAGCCAGATGGTAAGAAGCATGGGAGGAAAAACTCATGAAGAATATTTGTTTATTATTGGATTTAGAGATTGTAGCTCCAGAATGACTCTGGGTGGCTTAAACTTTAAAAAAGAAAAAAACAATAAAGAAATAATCCAAAACTTGATTTTGCACCTGAATCTAGATCCCTGGGCAAGGGAGAGAATCCATTTCCTGGCTGTCTATGGAGATTCTTAGTCATCCAGGTCATAGTTGTCCCAAAGGTGCTTTTTCAAGATGCAACTGTACTTTCTGGTTTTTATTTGAAGACAAGTTTCACATCCAAGAAGTTTCTTCAGCTCTGACTAGGTAGTGGAGAATGGAAGGATTTATACTCCTTGCAGACAGCTAGTCATTTGCATTTTTTTAGAGAATCCTTGAGGCCACTTGGAGGTTTATCTACGTTGTCAGGGTCACTGAGTAGTGCAAATGGGTGTGGAACCTTCTTGGAACTGTTAAAAGTACCTTTGGGCCTCTTGCAAAAGCACCTTTGGTAAATTTCCTGGCTGTGTGGATATTTGGTTGGATAATATCTGACTATGTGTTTTAGTTTTCTTTTTTTTAATTCTGTACTTTGTGTGTTTTACTTATTTTATTGTTAATCACATTGAGTCACATAAACATGAGGTGGGTAAATTGAATGAATGAATGAAGGAATGAAGGAATAAATAAATGAAGAATGAAGGAATGAATGAATGAATAGCATTTAGGCAACAATATCCCATATAAAAAGCATGTAGAAAGAAGACTGTAGAAAGACATAATAGCTGTGTTCAGTATCTCAAGGGTGTAGTGTAGAAAGAACCTAGAATAAGAAACAATGGATTTAAATTATAAGGAAGTATAAGGAAGATTTTGAATCGATTAACAGAACAAAACTACCTAATGGGAAAAGTTGTCGATAGTAGAACAGACTGCCATTGGAGATGGTAGAGTCTCTTCACTAAAGGTTTTTAAACAAACAAGCAATGACTATCTGTTGGAAATATTGTGATAATGAATCATCATTACCATCATAACAACAACAATAACAACAACCTAATAATAAAGGTTCCTTCCAACTCTGTTATTCTATGCCTTAATCACTTGGTATAGACTATATGATCTCTAATGTCCCTTCCAATTTTTATATTCTATGATTCTCTATGAATATGGTCTTTCTATGAGACAGTAAATTTTGGAGAATGTCATGAGTAAGGACAATATTTGATGTCTGAGCTGTCCTGAGTCTTCTTCCTATAAACATAATGCAGAACTTTGTTGCAGCCATTTCACTTAGTCCATGTCATAAAATGATCCATAGGGATCTCGTGAATGGATTGCTTTTGGGAAGGGAGTTGCTTCTCTACCTAAAATTCAAGCCCCAAACAAGGACAATTGACAATAGACTTCTAATACTTTCATAACTTTAATGTTATCTAACTTCCTTCTGTGATGACATCATTGCTACTGAGGAAAAACAATGAAAAAAGTAAGTGTGAAGTTGTCAAAATATTCTGAAGTAAAAGTCTGGTTACTGCTTGTGATCAAAGGCAACACAGGGAGCATGCATTAGAACCTGATTTGTTGCACTGAGAATATTAATGTTCAAAAGACTGTTGGTTTCAGAAGGCGAAGGTGAAAAATTAATGTTCTGTTGAGACGAAAGGGAAAAATTGCTTCGGATATACACAGTTAATTTCACAATTTCTGGCAGTAATGTTTTTGAAATATCTCTTGGGTCTTAATAGTATAGTAATGTGTAGTAAATACATTTGAGAAGGCTGTCAAAGCAATAATCAAGTGTCTAACTGGTATTGATTATTATTGTTATTATTACAATTGCTTTTCCATTTCTACTGCTTATTGTTTTAATTGAAAAGCTTAATCGTTTAGTTATTTAAATGTATTAGCTGGAACTGCCCAATGAATTCAGGGCAGTGTGCAAAACTAAAATAAAAACAGTTAAAAACATTGACTCACAGAGGTTGCCCAGACTAAATAATCTAATAGATGGCAAAACAACAACACAAAACAGGGGACATTGAATGAACAATAAACATCAACCTCAGGCCTGGGACCAAAGCCAGGTTTTCAGAGTTTACCAGAACTCCAGGGAAGAGGCCAACCTTATTTCTGGGGCAATGATGCTCCATGGGGGGGGGCACAACAGAGATGTCCCACTTCCTAGGTTTCCCAAGGTGGGAATGTTTAATGGAGGGAACCTGGACCATACCCACTTTGGTGGAAAATATTGGATAAACAGAAACAGTTATAGATAAGCTGTGTATCAGATATCCAACCCCTATGCCACATAGGTCTTTCCAGTTCATAACCAGCACCTTGCATTGCACTAAGAAGCCAATTAGTAGTTCATGCAGTTCATATAGCAGTGATGACACATGGACACACCCGTAATGCTTGTGCCACTGCATTTGAACCAGCTCTAGCTTCCAAGTGGTCTTCAAGGGCATCCCCATATAGAACAATTTGCAATAATTCAATCGTGAGATGATCAGGACATGGGTGACGACATCAATGACTCTTTCTCCAAGTTTGACAAAAATTTGACAAAGTCTTGTTAAAAAGAATGCTTACATTGTTGCATAAACAGAGATTGCATAATCCCAGAATATGGGGGAATTATATTACTATTGTAATCATAATGAGAGCAATAAATAATTGTGGAATTAAGATAAATACTGATATTTGAGGATTATAATCTGGATCCGAGATAATCTTCTCCATGGAACTGGTGGGCATTTAGTTGTAAGATCTTTGGAGGAGTAACCTGAAACAGAATTCAAAGTCCAAACTAAAAAAATGGAATTTCGAGAATGAAGAATTTGGAAACTGTGCTTTAAATATATATATGCCGTAGGAAGTAACTGAGAATCAAGGGGAATATATGCCACAAATAAGGCTAAATAATGCTGAGTTGATATAAGAAACTGATGGAGAATTTCTTATTCCTTGTAGAAAATCTTTTTTGAAATACTCTAGCCAATTTTATTTATTATTTAACTTCAAAGAGGTTATATGAAAAGAGCTCTACATTGGCAGGTGAAAGTTACTGGAATATGTTAACCACCTGGGCTAAAAAATGGCCCGAACCCTCAACAATATAACTAGAGGTGACTAGTTTCAAATCTTTTTCTCATCATTTCAAACTATAACTTTCATCTATTTTTCACCCAAATTCTGAAATTTCATTTGCTCATAATAATTTATCCCATAGAGGAGATGTCAAGCTGTTTTGTTGTTGTTCTCCAGTTCCATGGCTGGTTGGTTTTTGTTTATTATAAACTAGTGGCATACCTGGCTTTGCCCGGGTATGCATGTCTGCCACTGCCTACCCTGTTTCTGCTCGGTCCCACTGGGCCCAAAGTGCTTCGGCCGGGTATAGTAGGTGATTATGCTGCTGGTGCCGGCTCTGCATTGCTCATTGGTGCTCTGGCCCAGGTGGCCCAATGTCGTTGTGGCGGCTCCGTCACTGCCGCTCGGTCACGCTGTGAAACTCATCGTACAGGGCTAAGACATGCCTATGACAGTTCCACTGGCTGCAGTTCGTGGGTTAATCAGTTAGTGAGGCAGCGGGCCAACCCGTCCCAGTGGGTGAAGGCATCCTGCTGCCAGTCCTGCCACCTCCGCTCGCTTGGTCAGTCAGTTACTGAGCTGGCAGGTCAACAATGGTCCTCCCCTGCTGTGTCGTCCGTCGCTTCCACCAGTGCCTAATGCTCCTCGGGCAATGTAGGAAGCTCAGCAGCAGCTGGTCCCATCACTGGCTCCTTGTAATGGCAGCTGTGTTGAGAGGGGGTTGAAATGCTTCTACTGCGTGGCGCACATGCAGTACAGGTTTTGCAGTTAGTGTGTGTGGGGTCGCCACTTCTGCACCCTTTTGGGGGGGTGCAGACCCAGCGACATGGTTTGTGACCCCCAGTGTTCTTCAGCAGAGGGTAATTGATCTGTGTGCCAAGTTTGGGCAAGATTCGTGCCAGAATGGAGAAGCCTATAGAGCACATACATACACATACACACCCACCCACATACTCACACAACCACCCACAGTCTCTTATATATATATATATATTTGCATGTTGTGAGTGGAACATCTTTGGTCAGACACTCCCTTATTTGCAAACTTTGCCAACAGGCTAGGATGCAGTAAAAATATCTTTTTTCCCCATTCCTTATAGATTTTAGCCTGTTTTGAATGGACAGAATCATAGCTATATAAAGATGCATACTACAGTATTTCATAGCTGTACTTGAAGAATCAACTGAACTGATTGTTTAGTAATTAACAATAAACTCAAGAAAAATGCCAAAAAAATACACTGGGACATGTCCTCATCATTGTATAGTATGACTTCTCACATGCCTGTGAGTCACTGCATGTGATATATTTCATCAATGTTTCCATTTATTTTTATTCCATAAAATTTCAGGAGTGTTACCTGGTGGTTATTCTAACCCCTCAAATGTTGTTTTAAGATGTATGATGTGATTTGCCTAATAGATGACCAACTTTGCCATGATCATGGCAAAAGGAAGAATCAGTCCTCAGAACTATTTCTGCTAAATCTGACTTGCAAAGTTTTTGTGGATTTCTACACACTAACCCAAGATAACCTCAGAGTTTATTGGAATGGATGGCCATAAAAAATTGAAATAATAATAATAATAATAATAATAATAATAATAATGGAATAAATCTATATATTATATAGCCACTTGTGCATACAATTTACTATAGCAGTAGAGCTATACATGGAAACCTAACTCTCTATGAAACTAAGTTCTAAATCGGTTTGGTGCATTAGAACTGAAAAGAACCACAGGCCATTTAGTTCAACCCCAATTTCAAAAGAAAGAGAATTCAGTCCTCAACTCCATCAATCAAGTCCACAAAACATCTAGCAGAGAAAAAGTCTGCCAACAGAACTAACAGCTTCTGATTGCTTAGTTATTTATAAAATATTTATAGATTCCTCCAACTGTAAGACATTGGGTGACATTCCAAGACTTGCATCAGAAGCCATCACTGATTCTAAGACACCACACAAACAAACAAACAAAAAAGTCAGGGTTTTAAAACAATTTTGGAACTTGTGGACTCTCCTATTCAAATCCTCTGTGTGTGCATGGCATCAGTCAAACACAGCTGCTGTAATAGAATTTGGTGGGCAATTTATTCTATTTTTCTCTAAGGAAATGAATCTATTGGTGGGTTTACTTCTTAGAAAAATCTGTATCAAAGTAAGCACAGCTTTAGCAAACTATGGTTGAAATCATAAGCAAAAGTAAGAATGCTCCCTCCATTCTCCATTTTCCTTTCTGCTACCTTTTTTTTCTTGTCATTCAGACATTTTTCTAGCTTTCCCTTTCTGATACATAATAAATTGTCAGGATGAAATATTTCACTTTTATCAGTTGTTTGAATTGAATGTTTGCAATGGGCTTTTCAAATCAGGGTACAGACTGCATGTGGTCTTAAGATACTTTTCTTTTAAGGTTGTTGACTTGCAATATAAAACCGGAGTGGGGGAAAGTCATCTCTGAATTTAAATAAGTTTGTGACTTTGGAATTGCCTTTTATTCCCCCCTCTGGCAGGCACACCATGCTTATAGAAATACCTGACAAGAAATGACACTTTTGCCATTCATATATATTGAGAGGGGAAGTGATACTGCTGAAATCTAACTTGCTATGCAGATGTTAAGGAAGGATATTTTATAGAAACTAGTGCTTGTGTGTTTATTCTGCATATATTATTTTACAGATTCAATCTAGAAACCTGCTTCTTTATATCATTCCAGGGCTATAACCCTTCAACAAACTGTATATTTAAAAAAAAACATTCCTGAGAGATTGGCATCAAAGCAATGCTGTTATTTAATTTCCTTCACGGTTATCTTTTCTACAAAGTTGCCTCTACAAAGTTTGAGTTACCTCCTTGGGCCAGCCTCGAGTTTTCACATAGTTTTTTGCTGATACATTTTTTACTTTCCAGGTTGTGGACCTTCAAAATGTCTGCCATATTGCATTAAATACAACCCTGACTGTTGATGAAATACAAATAGCACCACATCAATAAAAAGCTTTTTTTTTATTAGGCTCAGTTCTCAAAATTGCCTGGCTGGCAATTCATCACCTGCATCAAGATACCTTTGTTACTTTCGGTGCAATGAAGGAATTCTTTGTACTATGCTGTACTTACTACCATTACTTTGAATGAACAAAACCATTTATGCCAATATTTTGAACTGTAATACCTTCCTCAACAATCATAAAGTCATGGGCCATCGAGTTGTATTCCATATTTAGTGCTTGAGCTGGTTTTCCTTGAACATATTCTTCATGGAAAGTCCACCATCCTTGAAATAATAAGCTGTTCTAAACGTTAGGGACTTTTTTAAAGATTTAATTAGAATTTGTCTTCTTATAACTTAGTACCATAATCCAAAGTTCAATATTTTTAAACAGCAGGTCATGTTTTTTTTTCTTTTCAGACATTTGAAAAAATGCTGCCATAATCCTCTCAGTCTTCTTTCCACAAGCCTGAACCTACCCAGTTTCTTTGATCACTCATTGTAAGACTGAATTTCTACTCTTGTGAATAGACATTCTTCTCACCTTTCTCTAAATTTGTTTTTAAAAATTTTATGTCTTGAAGAGGAGAGTATACAAGCTGAAGTCTGAACAATGAATCACAACATAAAATTACAACATCAACTGTAATAATTTGGAATCTGTGTACAGGCAGCCTAAAATTATGTTTAGGACTTCTGGATGCCGGATTGTAATATTGACATACATTCAGATTCAAGATCTTTTTACAAGCCTGATTGCTAAACTAGGAGTTCCCCCCTTCCCCATGTCCACACACTGACCCACTTACCTCACATCTCTGCATTTGATTTCATTAGGTATGTTTCAGTCAATTTTTCTAACCCAATCCATTTCTGTTTCCAAGGCTCTGATTGTGACACCAATTTGCTGTCTCTAAATTTGTCAACATTCCATCTCCTTTGCGTTCCAAATCCTTGATAAAAAAATTAAACAATAATTTGGCATACTATTTCTAAACCAAAAGATAGATAGCAACCTCATGTCCTTTCAGTGATACATGATGAAGCTCCTAAAGAAAGATCTCAGATCTTTATTGATTCCACTGTGTATCTCCTAATGACAACAGTGGAATTCAGCCTTCCTAGCAATCCCTCCATCCTTGATAAGAATAGATGCTTGCTCACCAGTGCCTTAAACATATAACTACAACTATCTTTGCTGGATTTAAGCTGTGAAAGGATTCTCTAATGTGCCTTATAAGAAATTCCTTTTAAGAAAGAAGAAACAGCCCATAAAAATGCTAGAAGCATAAACTGCATTTATATTGGTAGAAGCACCATTAGAAAGACCAATAATATAAAATGTCAGCAATCCCTCATGTTGCTAGGTAGGCCTAATGGCTTATGGCATAACAAAATGATGTTCCAGCGGCTTCCCATTTACTACAGGAATCTAAGTGGACAGGCTTTATACACAAGTGTGTGCAGTAACTAATGAGCTGGTATCAGTGATTACCTTTGTGAAGGGCCAACAACATTGATCAGCATTCCTTCACTAACATTTTGGCTTTAGCTATCCATAACAATCACACTGTCAGCTATAATTTCTAGTTGCTTGCTGTGTGAGCATTCTGCTATCTTATCTAAAGAGGCTCCCTGCCCCAAATGCCAAAGATATAATATCATAGTTCATTCTGCTACCTCATGACAACATTTCACTGTCTATTGATTTTCCAGATCCCGTCTCACCTGAACCTGATCTGTGCATTTTATATGTATGAACTCACAAATTGCAGTGGCTGCTTTAATAGATTTTTTGTTTTGTTTGCTACAAGACCACTGAATTGCCATTACCCAAGTTAACTTAAAAGAAACAATCAAAATCCAAAAGGTTGGCTGAAGAATGTTAAAATAGAGGAGATGGGAAGAGAGATGTGGGGATTTTTTTTCATTCTATATTTGTTGACTTTCTCAGTTTTTAATAATCATAGACAACATTCAGTTCATTTTCTGGTATACCTTCAATTCCATTAATCATTTTGTTTGCTTGTTTTTTACATTTGCATCATCAGATTTTTTTTTTTCTAAATCACACATTCAACTAGATGTGTCCAACCCAAAATCTCAACTTTTAGTGTAGGTGCTTACCAGCACAACAGAGCTGTTTACATATGAATGAAATACAATAAAGCAAGAGATTACAGAAATGAATTGTATACAAATAAAGCCCAAATAAACAGTACAATCTAAAAGTATAATGAACAGTTGATTAATAATACATTACTTATTAACACCGAGATCAAATTAGCCATCTTTACATGAGTCTTTCTCCCCTCTCTTTTTCTTTGCTTCCCCATTATTGTTGCAGTAACAGTTTTTAAAGCAACTGTGTTTCTATCATGAGTTAATTTGGTATTCAGTATGATAGCACTGATAATAATGAAGTCATTTGGCTTCCATTATATAAGCATTAGATAATGGATACCTATATTAAAGTGTTACTGTTATGGAAGTGCTTATTTTGTCTTAATTTGGTATAGAGTGCTAAATCTTCAAAGCAGAAGCTTTTATGCAAATTGTTGATGTTTATAACTTTCCTTCTTCTTGACATATTATATGGACCCTGCTAAGCCATTATTGTAAAAGTTCTTTTCGACTTGCTGTGGTCTTACCTTATCAAGAAGCACTGAATATATTTGTTTCTTCTTAATATTTCTCTCTCACTTTCCATTCCTTTGTCACCCATTGAAATACTGTTCCTCATGCTGCCTTGTAAATATATACTGCAATACTTCATCAAACCCTTTCCTAATGTTAGCCATTGTTAAAATGTTACAGTTTAAAACAGTATATTGCATTCTAGAGGTCTGTTTCTCGATGGCATCTTCCTGCTAATTGTCAGCTGCAGTTGGACTGATCACGCATCCAGCCTATCCCAGCTCCACAAATGGGAAAAACATCGTAAAATGTCACGTGATGGCAACATTACGCCACAGGTTTGACACCCATGCCATAAACCCCAAATAAAAATAGAATCCCAATCTGAGAAAAATACTTTAAAAAAAACCTTATTTATCCCACTAAAGGAACTAAGGAAAGATAAAACAAATTATTGTACCAGAAAGCACAATAAGGCCTGGTAGAGCTATACAGGATGTACTCAAAGGAAAATTAATTGGAATTATTTAGGCATTTTCACCCTAAAGCCAATTTCCTATTCCAGAAGTTAAGTATGGCCTCGGTGAATAGAAAATCCACCAAAGACAACCAGGAATATTTCCAGATTTATAAGAATGAAATCAGGGAGTAAAAGATGTTGCTTCCTATAATTTAATAGAATTCCTATGAATTTAAAGGAAAACTAACTTCATCACCCTTCTACCTAGTGGTTAAAAGCAAGACCAAATATGTCCATTTTATTTTGTGTGGGGAAAAAAGGTCAAGTTTCCATAGAACTAAGGATGTTTGCACTGCTCCCAATCATGGTCATTAAACTCTTCTAGAGCAGACATCTGAAAATATCTATAGCTATTTGAGAAATCATACCAGGCAGTCTGACAGGAAGATTGTTGAAAGCAGAGTGGACAATGCACTAAGAGGATTTTACCCCATCCCTCCTACTAACAACATGAATAGACACCTTGAACAGAGCAGAGCAGAAGCTAGAGAATTGTGATAGAACTCAGTAGACAAACAGATTGTCAAACTCATCTCTAGTCTGCTAAAATCCAAAACAGTAATCCAAGTAATCAATGAACCAGTAAATTTTTTTGGGAAAATGTAAACTCCAAAATGGGGATATAATTTTCAGCTAAACCTCTTCTATGCATTTATCAAGATCTCTTCATAGACTGCTTTCTAAGATTTGTTTTCTTGAAAAACACACACTGATGATCAGCAGTTGTCTGTTGGTGAAATATCAACAGGCCACTCTATCTGATGATAATGCAGCAATGTGTTATTTCATATCATAGCATTGAAATAGTTTATCTGAATATTAAAAAATCAAAATGGAAATGATGTAACTCAATCTTCTCTTTTTGAAGATCTAAGAAGGACTATTTTGAGAAGCTCATTATGTCTCCTCAACCTCATAGCAAATGGGCTTGGTTCAAGAATATTGTGTATCATTGATCAAATTTTAGTCACTCTAGTTGAATTATACAATCTTGATTCCTTGAATTTGCTTCCTGGAACAAAGTATAAACTTTAGTGGCCAGATAAAACTGGATAAATTAATTTGTCTTTTCATCTTGAGTTACTCCTTAGAGGATATCATTAACATAAAAACATTGTAAATTCATAGGTCTGGCAGCTTTTGCCCTGCAGAGGCAAAGACTTGAGTAAATATGGAGATTTAGAGATTTACTGTCTTATCCTTTGAAAATGTAATTTCCCTAGGTAGGAATAAAGAGAGATGGGCATAGCTGTGGAAAGTGCCTTAAACATTATATAGCTAAACTGTGCTGCAGCATAATGGAATTAAATTTATTTGGGGGATGCTTATTCTTCTTATTAGTAATAGTTGCTTTTATACAATGAGAGCAAAATAGAATCTTTAACTCTTTTTTTACTATTGAGTAGAACCTAAAAACACAGATGAAATATTACTCTATAATCAGTTTTTCAATAATTTAAGTGAAAGCACTATAACTGTCTCAGCTACCTTCATTAATGCAAATAACCACCATTTCTTGTATTCATTTATTAATTACAACCTTTTCCCTCTTTGAATTCCCCTTAATAGATCTTAACTTTCTTCCACAGATTGAAATCAGAGAACCATGTATACAAATCCCAGTTAATAGTGTAATAGTGAATCAGCTTAAAACAAAAAGTAAGCATGGAAGTTTCCCAAAGGACAGAAAAGAAAGAACAACTTATTGAATTTGGTCCCATTCTTGGTTTGAAAGGAAGAAGAGCTTAGAAAAGAAAAGGGGAAAAGATGTACAGCAGCAAATACGGCACAATTTTGGTGCATGTTATGCTGATAACATAAATAATAGGTTTTGAATAGTTATATCCAAATTTATGAAATTGTTCCAAAAAATAAGTACACAAGGGCTGAAAGTATTATATAGATCAGGGGTGTTAAACTCAAGGCCCACAGGTCGGATCCAACCCATGGAGTGCTTAGATCCAGCCTGCAGGGCTGGCCTGGAAACAGCAAAGGACCGGTCCACAGTGCCTCTGCCAGTGAAAATAGAGCTTGGGGGGGCCTCACACATTTTTGGCTGCAACAGTCTCCTGCAACTCCTTCTGTCCCCCCCCCAAGCTCTGTTTTTGCTAGCAGAGGGCTATCAAAACAAATTAAAAACAAAACAAAAAGAGAAATGTTTCCCCCTTTGCATTTGAGCATGCAAGAGGGGCCAGGAAAGAAGAAAGGGAAAGAGGAAAGAAAAAGAAAAAGATGGGAAGATGGAAGAGAGCAAGGAAGGAAAAATAAAGAAAGAGGGGAAGGAAGAAGAAAGAATGAAGAGGGAAGGAAAAAGAAGAAAAGGAAGGAAGGAGATTATAATGAGAG
>JANHJO010009499.1:6117-18678 GCA_032468235.1 Pseudoxyrhopus heterurus
TCAGTCAGAGCTCTCGAGGATGGTGCTCCTTATAGGCCAGATCTAAACACTTGGACATCCAACACACACAAACACACACACACACACACACACCTTATGCTTCACAAACACAGTTCCTCTTTTAGTGTAGGATATGTAAATTGTACTGTACCTCTCTGTAATTTTCACCGACTCGGTCTAAGCTGAGAGAATAGATCAGGTTTTTTCCTCCAATAAACAGCCGGTCTTGATAGTCGTCCACCAGCATCACACGAAGGCCAAGCGATCCAGACGGGCTATGAAAAACCAACGTCCGGTTCATGTCCCACAGCTCTGAAACGGAACCAGACTCGGCGTTACAAACACGGATCATACGGGGATGATGGGGGACGCTTGGGACGCTCTGCTCGGGTTGTCCTGGAAGTTAGGAAAATCGCTGCCCGGTTTTTACTTTCAAAATTCTTTAGAGGGCTACCTGGAGGCTTCTTTAATGCAATATTCCTTCTGTACAAACCGAGCATACAAAGATTGTATTCACAGAACTGCAGAATATAAAGTTGGAAAGCACCTTGGAGATCATCTAGACTATACCTGACCAGTGCAGAAATCCTGCACTACCACAGAAAGAAATATGCCCCTTCAAGGACTCTTCTACACCTGTAGGAAACCTCTGCTGTTAAGTACTAGAAGCGTGTTTGAATTTTTGAGAATTCTGACAAGTTTCAGGGGAGTTGGAGCCTGCCCGCTCCTGATCCTGCGGAACGGAGGCAGTTACCGTGATCCCCAGAAACGCTGCCGCCACAAGTGTCGATCTTTAAAGCACCGCACTCACCTATAGGGAGAGCAGCCCCCACCACTAAATAATGCAAATTGAAGTAGTTGCTCTACGTATGTTTGAGGAGAATAAAAGAAGCAAAAGAACGAGCTGAAGATGCACCTTGTCTGTGAAGAAGAGGAGAGGCGCCCTTCTCGCCCGGTGGGTGAATTTATTAGCACCCTTAAAAACACCCCGACAGGTTGTCTCCCTTTTCTTGCTGGCTTGCCCGTCCCCTCCTCCCCCCACTCCTCCCTTCTGTTCTCCAGGAAGCTCATCCGAACTTGGGCCTGGCCGATTTCGGCAAAAGCCAAAAAACCTAGGAGGAAGCAGCGGCAAGTCAATCCTTTCGGTTGGGAGGAAGGCTAGGCCATCGTTTAACCTCACCGGGAGCCGCCAAGCGGCTTCAGCTGCCTTCGAGCCCTCCGCCATGTCCTCGTAGGGTTCAGGGCGGCCTCCGGGAAGTGCGCATAACGTTTTTCGGCTTTCATCTGAATCACGAAAAGCTGCACAAAATGACCCAAAGGCCGGTGCTCATTGATTTCTAAAACTGTTAACTTAGAACAGTTGATTCACACCTCTGTGAATTTGTTAAAATGAGAGTTTGTCCATTTCAAGTGCAACTACTATCAACTTAATCAATAGGCACTGAGGAAATATTAATTTACAAATGATACTTTGCCCAAAATTGGAAAGAGCTTTCTTATGGTGAAAAGGTGAAAACTTTTACTAGTTTATTTTGCTTAGCGTTTACTTTACTTTGCATATTCTTTAGCCTTTTGAGAAATCTTTTTCACTTTCATTAGTTCCACGGATTATTCTTTCAAAATGTATTTATTTCAAATTGTTGATTAGAACTTAGAACACACTAAACACATCAGCGCTTTATTTTTGCAACTCTCAGCTTTCCGAGCAATAAGATATTAACCTGCTCGATGGAATCATCTACGAAACTCAGGTAACACGAGGGGGTATTGTAACGGCATCTCGTATTTCAACTATTAATTCAGGAAAAGATTGATAAATGGGTCTCCTGAAATCTTGGAATCTGGTTATACATATCAGGATACTGGCACACTGCCAAGGAATATAATTTACTAGGATTTTTGAAATGCCTAATGAAGGAGTGAACAAAAAAAGGCCTAAACTATCTTTTAAAAATGAATATTATTAACAAAAAAGTAAACAGGTGGAAAACGGAAACAAGATTTGGGAATTACAAAATAAATACCCTAATCTCTAAAGCATAATTGCAATGGAATCTCATTTGATCAATGTAAATAAAACAATTACTTACAACTGATTAACATTCAGCAGATTGTCCTTGCTCTGTCATTTGCATCTGCCTCAATCAATTACAACCTTTTGAAAATTGATTTTAAAAGTACCCAAGAAAGCCTCATTTTAAAACCAGAATTGTACTTAGTTTGGGGTACCTCAAAGTATGAACCTGGCATCATCCTATGCTACCTTCTTATGTCACTGCTTTCCTCCCGTAAGGCCAGGGAAGATGATCAGGAGGTCAAAAAGTGAAGTCCCAGGAGGAAAGGTGGGTGGAATTGGCCATCTCTTGAATTCAGGGCGTGTTTCAAACACTTCAAAGATAGGTCACACACACAAAATCCAGGCCCTCTTCCCTCTTATTCCATAGTAAGAGGGAAGGAATAATGGATGCAGTTATGGGAAGGCGATTTCTGGTTAAACGTCAGAACAGTTTGCCAAGGGGGCTAATTGCCCAGGGCGCTGCTGGGATGGATGGCATCAGGCAGAGACAGAGGAGGCTTTCATAGGTATTCCTGCAAGGAGGAGCACTTTAGAGTTCATGCTCAAATTGGTTTCATGATTCCAGGAATCTCTGCATTGCAAAACATTCAGCATGTTGCATTACTAGCTCCAGAAAACCTATTACTGATAATACACATCGGAAATACTTTTTGGATTTTGAAGAGCATCGTTGCCTTCTTGAATATTGGCACATGGAATGTACATGCATTTTTTAACGGAATACCGAGTTTGACATCCCCGGTTTTTACTAGGCATACAATGTACTATTGCATTAATTGTGTATCTAATTTCTGTGCAAAAGAAGTCTTTATTTCAGAACCATTTATCTTTTGTTGGTCTGTTTCATGACTGCACAATGTGCCCCTAACAACATTCTGCAAATTGCTGAGAGCTCACTTACACCTCCACATAAATCCATCATCAAATCTATTTCGTCTGGACGTTTAGCTATATAAAGTAAGTATCACCGTGTAAGAAAAAGGAACCCTTGTACTGTAATATTTCTTCTTCTTCTTCCATTCAGTCAGGTGCAATTCTCAGAAGCTGCCTGGACAAACCTCCAAGTTTTCTTGGCAAGGTTTTGTCACTGCCTCTTTCTTAGGGTTGAGAGAAAGTGACTGGCCCAAGATTACCCAGCTGACTTTACACCTAAAAGCAGGACTAGAATTCACGGTCTCCTAGTTTTTAATCTGATGCCTTAACTACTCCAAACTGGCTTTCGGTAATACACAATAAAAGGACAGAATTCACGCTATCTGACAATATAATTAACATATAATGAACATCAAATATAATTGTGGTGGCTGAAAGCTCACATTATACATTTTAGTAGAAACGTGGTTCATAAAATGCAGTTCAGTCTTCTACTTATGCAAGCAGACAAATCCTTGGGGGAAACGATTTATTCAGTCAGGATTTAGTCAGGATATGCTTATTACTAGCTGAGACCGAGTGGCATTCTTTCCATAGCATTTGGACACGCAAGCAAAGCTTCTTCTTTCAGAAGGAAGATTCTGTGCGTGACGCAGGGAGTCCAAAGGATACACCATGTAGTAAGCCTAAGAAGTGAGAGGACGAACAGGATGCAACTTTGAAAAACTGAATCCAGAGTGGATAAAAAAGAAACAACATATAAATCAGAAGTAAAAATGTACATTTCTTTGCAAGCATCTGACTTTGTCTGAACTGGGAAGCCAAGCAGGGGTGGGCTTGATTATTATTTGGACTGGGAAGTGTGTGTGTGTGTGTGTGTGTGTGTGTGTGTGTGTGTGTGCCAGAAGTGAAGCTTGACTCAAGGGCATCTTTATCTTTTTACCTTGTCAAACCAAGGTCAGCCTTTCCTGCATGAAAAAGAATTTTTGACTGATGCAATCTGTAGGAAAAAAAACCAGACATGGGCTGAGATTTCAACTGATGTAACCACCACAAAAATATCACTTATTCCAAAATACAGGAATTTATTGACTTGTGAGAGGTAAGGTCACATGTTTCTTATCTCAAACAGCCAATAAAAAATTAACAGTTGGTATAAATTACAGTTTTTCTTTCTTTCTTTGGATATCCAAACATTCTGCAGATTATTACCAGGAATTTTTGTTGCATCCAAAGAATAATCTCCTATTGCCAAAGCCCATTAAAATATAGTTATCGTTTTCCCCAGGCTACATAAAGGAGCTGCACATTGCATGATCGATTTGTTCTTTGTACATTGTTTTTGCAATCCTTCTTTAATTGTCAATTGTCATATTTTCTCAGGATTTCATTGCAGCTGCACATTCCTGGGAAAAACTGCAGCTGCTTTACAGAGATGTAGATCGTCCTTGTTACATGAGTACCCTGTTTGGCTCAAAAAGATATTTTTCCTTTTAAATCTGATGCATGGCACAATCCTGGTAACCAGAGGTGGTATTCAGCCAGTTCTGACAGGTTCAGGTGAACCGGTAACAATAATTTTGATTGGATCGGATAACCAGCAAGTACCACCTCTGATTGGCTGATCGCATAGCCACGCCCACCAAGCCACACCCACAGAACCGGTAGTAAAAAAATTGGAATCCCACCACCGCTGGTAACCATAAGCAGAGATGTGAGAATGAGTGTTACCACGAGATTAAGCTAAGCAAAGATTGCATTTTTTTAAAGCAAGGAAAGCAGTTGTCCTTTTGGCCTGACGTTCAAAATGTTTTGACTAATTCAGCTGCTAGATGGTAACTATCTTTTCCTTATGAAAAAGGAGTTAAGACATGATAATGGGTAGCACACTGGTGCAGAAATAACAGGGGACAAATATGACTTACAGAGAAGTTCACAGGTGGCCTATGGAATCTTCTGAAAACATCCCGTATTGAGAATCTTTTGAAAATATTATTTTTTCAAAGATTGATGCCCCACGGGATTGGTAGGAATAACGGAATATTTTTTTTGCCATTAGATCAATGTCCTTATTGCTCCATTTTAAGAATGAGAAGCTCATTACTAAAAGGGTTAGATAGGTCTGATTCGTCTGCACATTTCTGTCTGCCTTTTTATAAAGAAGAAGAGCAGGACGGAGATGGCATGGCTGGGTCAACATATCCAAGCCATGGCAAGGAAGGAACACATAGTCGTACAGAATTACGCAGCGCCATGTATCTCAACAGATGCAAAGAAAAGCCCAGATTTAGCCGCCTTCTCTTAACCATGAAGAAGCTGAGATTTGTACCCAGTGCAACATCCATTAAAATGCGATTCCTACAATCTTGGGTATCCTGGTTGGTATTCAGAACGGACATCTGCCCTGATGTGGGCGAAGGGCCATCAGAGTTTGCCCATCTCTTACGGGAGAGTGCCAGATCTACGGCCAGCTATCTATTCCCTGAAATGGTTGGGAGCACTAACGGATGGGTTAGGCTCGTCTGGACAGCATGAAGGGCGGCCGCTGAGATCTCAGGCACCGGAGGAGCAAAGCAGAGCGGGGTAGGTTGGCATCCTTGCCCCTCTGCCTCGGGATGCCAAAAGCATGTAAAACGCAGAAAGCGATTCCGTAGCCCTACATTTCAGTTGGTCTCGATGCAGACTTTTATTACTTGCTGAAAATTATTACGTATTTGCTAAGGGAAGTTGGTACAATTTCATAACATGTTCAAAGTAGATCTGTATTCTATAAGCAGCAAGATTGTATCACGTGGCAGATGCGGAAAGAAAGGGACTCGTTCTTATTTAATAACAGATCAGGAGCAAGAGAGACATCAGAGCGAGGAGCCTCCTCTGTTTACCAAATATAAGAAATATGTAACCACTTAGACGCCTTATTTAACTGTAGCAACTTTTAGCGGCTTTATTCCTGCAATATTTTAGGCCTGCCAGGAGGGAGAGATCAAAGCCTTCGGTTGCCTGCTTTTTCCCCTTCCTTTGAAAGCTTCGGTTTACTTGCCGGCAGATGCTGAGACCCTGGGTGGAGCAGAACGGGGGTTCGCTCTGGAGCCAACTTCACAAGCAAGGGAAACTTTCATTCCACGCTCCCTTTATTTAAATGTTTGCTTCGCACCTCTTTGGAAGCAAAAGAAAGGTGGCTGCATTTTGGCTTTCCAAAAATCACAGGATGGGATGCCTGGCGAGATGCAGCTGCCTTCGGTCTCAACTCTAATAATAGAATCGTTAAGTATGACTCAGTTGTGAAACCACCTGAATATTCTTCAAATGTAAGGTCACCTTATAATTTAACTTAAGTAAGGATTGCAGGAAAAAGACTTTAAAATTACATCTCTGAAGGATGTCTCCAATGGTGAGGCCATCTGACTACAACTATAAAGTTACATCATGTTACAGTTAAGAAAGTGGAATTGAAGGATATATCAGTGAGATTGCAGAAAAGGTAACTATATATGGAATTATCTAAGCCAGGAGAATCGTCTGTGGGACCAGCCCGACAGATGGGCCTCGCTATTTCCCCCCTTTCTTGTGTTTGGCTTGCAGGTTCACCCAGTTGGGCAATTCCCCAGTTGCCTCCCACCTAAGTACTACCAAGGTTTGAGCCTGTTCATTGCTTTTTTTTAGAGGTCAACCAAGGTGAGGTATGTTCTGTCACTTTCTAAAGCTGACATTAAATGAGAAGTTGGAACTTCTGCCTTGCTCTGTGTGTTCAGTATACTACTTTCCAGGTCAGTGCACTGATGCATTGTGTGTGTGTGTTCTTCATTTTTGATACAACTGGCATCTTCCATAGATTGTGGCTCTGTAAAATGCTGCAATCCATATTGGGCAGTGAAACATTTGGAATTTTAAAATTCTATGAAAGGGAATCTCATAGAAAAGCTGTTGAAATAGAGGTCAGGGATCCCAAAACACCTCTTGACCAGACAAAACCGGTAAGATTGATTTCCACCACCCTCTTTAGCTTTGCACAGTGCTGTCTGTCCCCTGAGCCTGCCTTTCAACCAAAATACTAGGCCGTAATGCCCAGCCCAGCGATAACAGACTGGGGACCCAGAGGTTAGCCAGTTCTGGCTAGCTGAGCGCATCCACCGACACCAACTGGCTGTCAGAAGGAACCATGAAAACCTCTTCATCCCAGAATACATGGACAGACTCAACTGTAGCTCAGCTGGGAAACAACGAACATCCTACCCTAAGCTAGAACACCAGGAAATCCGGGAAGCTGGACGTTCAGATCAATCAGCCCCTCAAAAGAGACGTTTGCACACCATCCAAGAGAGACAATAAACAAGCTAAGAACGAAACAAAAAGACCAGAATGCTGCCTCTCCAGCAGCCAACATCCAGATAAGCAGGCAAATAATCAAGCAGAGAAAAACACCCGGATCAAGAGAAAACGACTAAGCCCCACTAAGACTGGCAGGGCAAGCTAGGGATAGGGAGCACACCCCACTCGCACGAGCACTGGTGGTATTACATAGGCAGGTAATGAAATGTCTGCAAGCAAGCAACCAAGCCCAGAGAGCACCAAGGACTCCAAAGGATATAAACTTGCTCTATTTGATCAGATTAAAATAAAACTCTTTTCTTTCCCCACATTCTGGAACCTTGTGGATTTTTTGCTGATAGCAGGATTGAAAAGTTGATGTTTTGTGGATTTGCTTATAGACAATGGCACGACTCCGCCGCCCGGAGTCCTCCCGGAGTGGAGCGGCTTATAAATACTAATAATAAATAAAAATAAATGAATCTGAACTGGAATCACTTCATGAACTTCCCTCAAGTGGGTCTCCCTCTCCCTCCGCCCTCTCCCCATGCGAGGCCCCTGTTTTAACGTTATCAAAGGATGTGGATACTTACTTTTTATTCTTTCCTTTTCCTTTTAACAATCCTGACCTTTAGTCCTTTCAAATCAGGTCCAAAAGTTGGTTTCATTTTTTTTCTTTATACTTTCTCACAAAATTCTTCAAATGCTTAACAAACCTCTTTTGTAAATCCAATATAGGAAATATATTATCCAAGTCACTCTCTTGGTCTATTGTTTCTAAATTCCTTTTAATTATTGACACATCAGCCCGTTGCTTTTGCATTTCCTGGGGAACAATATTTGCACGTCATTGTCATTCTTAAATCCACTTTCAAAACAGTCTCACTCACGTCAGGCAATACTTGTTGCTCTTCCATAACCTCTTTTAAACCTAGTCTATCTATCTACTTTAGTTTCCCCTACTGTCCAATTTCTAAAGTCTTTTTTTTTTTTAACAAATCAAAGCAAAGGCAGTTTCCCACAAGAAAAATGAGAGAAAATACTTTTCTTCATGTCAAATACTGTATATATCTTGCTACTCTGAAATACCCAGAATGCATGCCTTTGAACTTTTGATCAATTCTAGCAGGCAAAGCAATTGGGGGATAGATTTAAAGCTGCAGTATAACTATCAAGAAAAGCAGTAGGTTTTGTTTAGTTTTGTGTACAGCATTGATTTTTATGCCTTGGTTGAAACTATTACATATGAAGAAACTGGTAACAGTCCAATTAGTGGAAAATTCAATGGCAAGTACTAGATTACTTTCAGAACAGAGGAGCTTGAGCAGAGGGTTGGACTAGAAGACCTTCAAGATCCCTTTCAACTCTGTTATTCTGATATCTTTTTGAAAAAGAAAAAAATAGAATTAAACCTTTCTCCTTAGTCCAAATTCTTTACCATATTCTGTCTCTATGTCAGATGTTTCATTGCATATATTCACATTCTCTACTATAAGCAGAAACCATATTGTTTATGTTTCTTGAAATACCAGATTTAGAGGTAAATTTCAGTTAAGCCGTGTAGCTTAGTGACAAGTAACTTCTATTAAATATTTACTTTATTTGCTGGGGTGAATTAAAATGAATTATTTTATGGTTTTACAAAGCACTTTGTATGTGTGGAGACAGAGATACTTCTTGGGAATGTTCTGTGGATGTACAAAATATGAAAATTACCTATCAATCATATACGCAATAAATAATACAGTAGACCAAAACAACTATAAGAATGAAGTAGATGATTTGAAGTATTAAGATTTTAAGTAGTTCTATGATGATGACAATGTGCCGTCAAAATCATTTTCAACTCCTAGCGACCGCATAAATAGCTTTCCTCCAAGACCGTCTTCAATTAATCTGGTCCATTGTTAAGCAACTCTTAAGCGTTAGGAAATTTTTCCTGATGTCCAGTTCAAATGTACTTCATCATGATTTAAAGTCGCCGTTTCTTCTCTGGAAAAATATGCCTTGCCTTCTATAGAAAACAGCCTTTCAAATATCGTATCTGCCCACAGCCCTCTCCTCCCCAGGCTAAGCACACCCAGCGCCTCTGACCTCCCCCTGGGAAGCTGAGGCCTCCTCTTCCGGCCACTGCAGGACAGAGCGGGAAAAGGGCTTCTTCCGACCGTGGCCCTTCACTTCCACGGAGGCAGCTAGGATCCCATCAGTGTAGCAGTGCATTGTCCGGTTGCCTCTTGCTCAGCTTGTGATAGGTCACGACACTGAGATGATGATTGTTGTTGTAGTTGTTGTTGTGTATGCTGCTGCTCTGTAACGTTTCCCTGTTCCATAGTAATGCCTTTGATTTTTTTCTACCAAAATCCACGTCTTCCTGTTGAAATCTGTCTTCTGCCCGTTGCTCAGCCTGTCCCCCCGTTTCTCCGTCCTGGTGCCGGCCTCCGTCCCCACGTCCCTGTGTCTCCCGTCAGTTCCCCATCGGTTTCAGAATCCCAGACAAGGCAGAGGGAAATTCACCTGGTGCTGGACACGTTCATGGAGATGAAATGCTCTTCACTCTCCTGCCTTATTGACTATTTCCAGGAAGTTGAAAGAAGAGACAACTGGACCGGCTGCCCTAGGTCTGGTTGCAACTACTGGTAGTGAGGGGCAGCCAGAGGAAGGAGGGGTGACCTTTTGGGATTGGAAGGAGAATTGCTGGGTATTTGGCATCGCTCTGTTTTCTCTTCTCCACAAGTTAAAATCTCGGGATGAGATCTGCAAGCAAACAAAAGCTCATTCCCCGGATCCTGTGAAGTGCAGCCCATCTCCTCATGGAGGAGCCTCTGTTGTTGTGGTGGTGGTTGTTGTTGTTGCTATAGGACGGGAACTGCTCCATCTGCTCCCCTCCACTTGCACAGCCCGTTGTTCATTTCCAGGGTTTTCCTCTCTTCCTTCCTGATCTGGATTCCTCAATGGGGGGGGGGGGGGAGGACCGGGGGAAACACCCTCCCCCCCCAGATCTCAGCCTCTTCACCCTCCAAACCAGGCCTTTACTCGCACTCTGCTGTACTGATTTATCATCACAGATCAAAGAAATAACAAGAAAACAAATAACATTATACTATAATGTAAGAAAGAATATAATGAAGGGAACATGAAGAAAATGATCTAGTTGAAACTGTCCAGATGGCCCCAACTCCTCTAATGCCAGGAGTAACTGAGCAGAACTTGGCGAAGGGTCTGAAAATCTTCAGGGGAAAAGCTTGAAAGTAGAAAATTAGCTAATTCAGTTTCTGGCCAATCAGCACAAGTGGTAAACAGAGGATATCCAAGTTTCTACACCAATTACCATAAAGGGGAGGGGCATCTTTAAACCAATCCTCCCTCCCTCCCTCTTTGTCTTTTACTATCCTTCATTTTTTTACTTTTTATATTTTTTTATTTCTTCTATTTTTTTTGTTTAAGTGTCTGCAATTATTTTAATCTTGTGTAAAAGTATCTTTCGGTAAATTACGTATATAAAGTAGTTAAATAAAGAAAATGCAGAGACTAATAAATTTGGACTGTCCCTCATTACTTTTCCATAGCTTTTCCATTGTGAAGTGATGTCCCAAATTCATTTTCACTTACAGCCAAAGTGACAGAATTTGATAAATCAGCTCTCCCTGCTCACCAAGTTCAAATGATGTTCTTTCTATACAACATTGACCAATCTAGGAAATTCATGTAAACTAAATTGTGTAAAAAAACCAAAAGCAGCTTGGGAGGGGAGGAGAAAGAGGACGGTAACACTTGAGGAGGAACTTAGGGATTGGCCAGCAAGGGAGTGCCACTCACCAGGTCAGGTATTTCTCCGTCAACAACACACAGAGTATGTGAAAACACACAAGGAGAACTTGAAATCTCAGCACTGGAATTTGGCGGCAGGCCATGCGACTGGGCCGTGGCCTTGGAAAGAGCCACGGCAGAAAGGCAGGAGAGCATGGTGGCTATGTGAATGCAGAAAAGACGCAGTCCGTCTCATCGCTGCATGGAAACCCCCTTGAGAGTCCTTGGATAAGAGTCAAAACAGAGAGAAACCAAAGCAGCATCGCCATAGGAGATGATGGCAGATGATTTGGGCAGGCAAAAGAGAAGGACGAGGACTTTTGAACTGGAAGCTTTCCAACAGGCACCTGACGGTGACCACGGGGGGGGGGGTGTTTAAAAACTCACAGAATAACCAAAGGTAGCTCCTCATAAACTAACTAACAAAGAAGAAATAAAAGGAGTGATACAAAAATTGCAATTGAGCAAATATCCACGGCAAGTTAGACATACAATCTGACCTTCCAGGAAACTGTTTAACTTGTTAACTCAAATAATGAATGAGATTCAACATCAGGTAATTCCTTCTTCCTGCAAGGAAGCTTTAATTTCTTTGATTTATAAAAAGACAAATGACTTGGCTTGTCTAGAGCCAAATAGCCCTATCACGTTACTTAATATAAATCATAATGTCTGCATGGCAATATTGGAAGAAAGGACTAAATGATCTTAATCATAATGGACTGTAGATATTGGAACTTCTTTCCCCATTTATACCAAAGATAACCAAGGAAAGGGATCATCTCCCTCTCATGGCTTATGAATAAATGTCAAAATATCTGGCCAGATTTGGTTTCCTTTCCTCCTTAGGAACAGGGAGAAATTAAGAGTAAGGCAAAAGATTCATAGAACGGGAACTGACCTCGGAGTAAGAATGTTGTTTATCTCTATGTGTATCTACATACCATTCAAAAGAGACAATCCAAACTCCGAAAAGGAAACAAAAAGACCAAAACACCTCCTCTCCAGCAATCAACACTCGGATAAGCAAAGAGTAAACCAAGATTAACTCTAGACCAATAATCAAGAAGCAAACAATTCCCCGATCAAGGAACTACCAATTCAGATCAACAAGGTCACAGTAAACCACCGTCTAATCAAGGAACCACCAAGAACGCTCCCACCAGCACCAACGGGGAAAGCCACAGGTAAACCCCACTCCCTACCAGCACGGATGATGTTGCCTAGTTGGGTCCTATATTTAATTTAAAGACATCACTAAACTATCACAAGGTATGGGTGTATCAGTGATAGCAGAAATCCTATAAACCGTTTTTTAAAATAAATGATACGTTTATAAAGTTCAGAATCTTTTAGCTTCATGAAAATATCCACAAGGTTGGAACTGAAGAAGTATTTTATTTTGCATGTTGCGTTCTATACAGAGGTGATCTGACCAAATCTCATTGGAGATGGAGACTAGGAATACCAGGATGGGGGGAGAGTGGTAGGGAGAA
>JANHJO010009503.1:0-10045 GCA_032468235.1 Pseudoxyrhopus heterurus
CCCCGCCGTTTGGCTCGCCAGTTGCGACGCCTGTAACTGAAGTGCAGATCCTACTTGGACTGTGGGATTGCCACTCCCCTCCTTGCGCAGAAGCCCTGCATTGTGCAGTGTTGGGTGGGGGGGAGGGATTACCGCTTTCCCCCCATCATATATGCAGGGACCTGCCTTCAGGGCTCCCTCCTTCCTCCCAGCAAATCTGTCCATGTTCCTGGCATGTATGCTGCCAATATGGACCCTCAGCTTCTGAAGATATTCTTCCATTACAGTTACCCTGTGCCGTGCTAGTATTATCTGGAGGAAGAAGGGCAGCTTCGTGATTGGCTTGGGCAACTGGGTCTTAAGCTCCTTCAAGGATGGTGGTGGAAGGGAGGAATGTGAGAATTAACAGGAGGATTTTTAACTTGTTTTCTCTCTTCCTAACAGTTGGCTGAGATCTTTAACTGATAGAGTGAAGACCTAACATGGCAAGTAGGTGAATTCTTTGCTGGAGGGGAAGCATGTTTTCCACCTGGGGAGGAGGGGCTCAAAGGCCCCCTGTGCTACACGGGGCTGGCTGGGTTTCTTCTACATTCTCAAATTGGATTAAAAATGCAAGGAGAGGAAGGGGGGAGGGCTGTTCTTAGGCTGTTCAAATGGGGGAGGGAGTCTTGGGGATGTTTTGGCCACTATTGGAACTGCCCTAATCTGAGGTTATCTTTCCAGGAGGGGCCTACTCCCCCTCGCCTGTGGCTTGTCTCCTCGAAGGGCAGGCTGGGTAGCCTTTCCAAATGCCACAGCCCACAACTGAGTCTGATGGAGGTGATTTTTAGCTGTTCCAGTTTTAAGGCAGTGTTTTCCCTCTTTGCATCAAAGCGGCTGATGACATGGTTAAGTGAATTGGGCTACTAGCCCACATGAGCCCAGTCTTGCCCATCACAGGTTAAAGAGAAGGAGTGGTACCTGCTTCTTCTGCCACTGGAGATCTGGGTGGGAGGGGCTTGCTGGATCTTACTCTGCAATAAAGCAGCAAGACCTCTATGCTGACATTGTAAACCGCTTAGAGAGGGTTGCAAGCCCTGATAGGTGGTATATAAATACAGTGCTATTGCTATTGCTATTACCATGGAGGAAGAATGGGAACTGGCAGAGATGCTGGCAGACATGGCGGCCAATTCCCAGCCTGTTAAGGTGGCCACGTTGGTGCCTGTCTTCCAGCCTTCCTCACAGCCCCGAAAGCCCATTCCATCCTGAAGCGCTTTCCACGGGCCAATGGCTTTCTGGAAGAGTTTCGCCAGGGCACCATTGAGCGCGAGTGCGTGGAGGAGGTCTGCAGCTATGAGGAAGTCAAGGAGGTCTTTGAGAACAAGGAGAAGACGGTAGGTGGGTCTGGGAGGGAACAGCAGGGGGGGCATCCCTTGTCTTTCACCCACGAAATCCCTTGCACCAGGTTTCCCCAAGATGTGGATAAGAATCCATCTGGATGAGGGCTTCAGCCATTAAGGGGGGAACCGGCATGTTAATTTCAGGCGCTCAGCATAACATCCGTTCCATTTGTTCCAAGTGTCCGAAAAGGCTTATTATTCACTGCTCAAGAAATATGAGGCTCCCTGGTGTAAAAGAGTGAAGAGTGGGCAGGTGGCAAGAGGATGAATTTTGCAGGAGGAAAGCAAAATGGGCAAACGGTCAGGGGATTGGAAAACAAAGAAGCTGTGCGCCAACTAAAGCCCAAAGAAAAAATGTGCACTTTAACTCAGAGGAATAAGTCCATTGGGTAGTCTTGTTTTGGCGATTTCTCCAGGCAGCAGGGCCATTCGCGCTGCCTCCTAGTGATGGGACTGAAGGATTGCATAGGAGGTGCTCCTGGGAAATGGCCCAAATCCTTAGGCACCTTTGAGCTAACTCCTTTCGGGGGGGGGCAAGGGGGGAAGGTGGCTGGTTGCTGACTGATGTCTCCCATTCCTGGCAGATGGAGTTCTGGAAGGGCTATGCCTACTCTGTCAAAGATGCCTCCGACGGGACAGATCGCTCTGATGCCATGTACGTCGTGGTGCCCCTGCTGGGCATGGCATTGCTCATTGTCATTGGTCTCTTCATCATCTGGCGCTGCCAGCTGCAAAAAGTCACGCACCACCGCCCCTCCTACCCCCAAAACAGGGGCCTGGCCAGCCGAGCAGCTCGCAGCTTGCCCAGGGTGAGGGTGCACCGCGAGGCTCCTCCCAGCCAGAGCGAAGGCCACTGCCAGCAGGACCCAAGTGGCGAGTGGGGGCACGGGCCACCCAGTCAGCTGGCCAGGACACTTCTTGAGCCTGACCACATGGCTCCCCCCCTGCCTAGACTGTGCAGTGCCACTCCTCCCCCCTCCTATGAAGAAGTGACGGGGCAGCCTGACTGTGGGGGCAGCAGTGGCGCAGAGGAGCCCAACGTGTCCTACAGTGACCCACCCCCCAAATATGAGGAGATTATGAATCCCCTTCAAGCTCCTGGGAAGTAGTGGCCGGGTGATGCCATCACAGAACAGCCTTATCCTCCACCCTCACCAAGTGCTCCATAGGTGGCTGGCGCCATTCACCCCCTTCCCTCCTTCTGTTGGGCTGTTGCGGGATCCTCAACTGCAGGGATGTGGTGGAAAGCATGGCTGAACTGCGCCCCAGGGGTGGCTGAACCGCAGGCTGGGCCCTACTGCTCCGGGGGGGGGGGCATTCAGCGCCTTGGATGTTGACCCTTTTGGCAAAAGCTTGGTTGGCTGCTGATGGTGGATCGGGTGGGTTGGGGGTTTTACCACTCTTTCTACCCACCTGGGATGGTGCTGAGGAGGAGGGGGGCAGAGATGCCTTTCTGGCATGTATCTGACATGGGAAAATGCCAGTCCTTCTTTTCTGCTCAACTCACTTGATTTTCCTACCCAACACTGCTTTGTTCAACCAAAGGAGGGGAAGGAAGCCCACCCCTGTGTTCGCTCTCCCTGTGGAATGCTGCCTTTGTCTATGGATGTGAGGCCTCTTTCTCCAAAGAGAAGTAGCCCAAAGCAAAAGTGAATTATTGCATTCACAAAGCCAATGCATCGGCGACTGCCATTTTCTGAGGTACCTGTTGCACTGGAAGGGTGTGTGTCTGTCTGTGCACGTAATTTCCATGTGCACATGAAGGGCAGAGGAGAAGGACTGAGCCCCTCCCTCCCTGAAACACATCGGGACATTTTCTTGCCCTTCAGGCTTATCCCACTGGCCCAATCTGTGTCTTCCTCTCCTTGAGGCTGTCCAAAGGTAGACCCTGGGAGCAACACGCTGCCAAAGATGATTCTGGATGGGGACCCCCTTCTGCTGCAACAGCACTTCCTCCTCTGGCGGGATTCATGCCCAGCCCCTGGGTCAGCTGCACTGGACTTCTGCCCCAACAGTCGACTTTCCCTTGGGTGGGCCCTTTCCCTGCTGAATGGAGAGGGCGGCAAGCTGTTCCTCCTGCCCTCAGTGCTCTGGGTCTCCCCTCACCATGCAGCCCCCAATTTTATTTATTTATTTGTTTGTTTGTTTGTTTGTTGGAATTTCTATGCCGCCCCATTCCCGGAGGACTCCGGGCGGCTCACAACAAACAATTCTGATAAAACAATCATAAAATTTACATATAAAACAATATAAAATAATAAATAATTAAAACCTAATATTTTAAAAAAATTTAAAAACTCACTGCTGTCTTAACCCATGTAGCTGTTAAAACTAGCCCCTCCCTTAGGTATTGCCACCCTACGCCAATGTCTCCTTGCCAGAAGGAACAGCTGCTGCTGGATGTTTCCACTCCCCTGGACAAGCACACACACTCTCTTTCACACTTCTTTCTCAATGGTGCTAATGCATAGCCAGGTATTCTCTCCTTGTGTGACACTCTGTATGCTGCTTTGCTGTATTTATACATTTTGTTTAAACTGAAAGAAACTTCATTTCTCATGGGTAGTAGATCGTTTCTTGCACTGTTATCAAACCAGTTCATGGTGGTCAGCCATGAGTTTAGATGTGGACAGCGGCAAAAGGTTAAAAAAAAAAGAAGACACTGAACATTGTAAATTCAACAACTCTCCTCTCTTCACTGCCTGCTTTACAGGAAGATTTTACCCCTCTTTTAAGAAAAAGAGCTGCCTGCCAACCTGGCATCAACCTCCCTGTTCCCAGGGAGACTGGTGGCTGTGGCAAGTTGTCCCATTCCTCCCTTTCAGGGCCCAGAGAGCCTGGAACAGGCAGATGGGTCTCGGGGTCATCAGAGGAGAGAGGTTGGCACCTTCCATGCTGCTTGTGAAGCCTCAGGGGATCTTTTCTGAGGCTCCAGCCCGCACCCCAGCCGAACAGCTCCCCCTTCAGAAGAAGCCGAAAGCAAAGGATGAAACTGCCCAAGCTTTGTCCCTGGTGCATGGTCCAAGGGCTTTGTGGCAGTGGGCGATGTTACAGTTTTGCCCACAGGAATGGTTTGTGCCATGCACATATTTAAAGGCCATGTCTGCTTGTCACAAACTGCCCCAATTGCTGTATTTCTAGGTCTAAATTAACCTTCTCCAGCCTGGCACTCCGTGCTCCATGAGCTGGATTGTGTGCCAATTTTGGTGTGCGCGTGTGTGGCGTGTGCGCACGTGTGCTGAGATTGTGTTTTTCCAGCTTTTGGTGGATGTCAGGCGGGAGAAGTCCTTTCCACGAAGGGAGCGACCGGCTGCCGGGGCCAGGTTGCCTCTCAAGCGCTTGGATTATATGCTGAGCTCTTCCTGAGAGCAAACCCAATGAGATTAGGTACCCATCCGCGGCAGCCAAGCCTCTTTCGGCACCTCGGCTGGAAGCTGCTCTAGGGAGGCGGGAGGCGGGGCGGAGAGGAGCCCTTGGGCGCGGTAGCAGGGCAACCCGGGGCCCTTCTCGCAGAGGCGGCGGGCGGCGCAGCCCCAGGGTGGGAGGCGAGCCGGAGCCTCGGGGCGCCAGGTCGGGGTCGCAGTCTGGCCGGGTCAGCTGGCTGGGGTTCGGCGTCTTCGGCCAAGCACACCAGCGGGCCGCAGCTGGGGGCGGGCCACGGCAGGCCAATCGCGGCCGAGGCCGCTGACCACGGCTGCAGGGCTAACCGGCGGGTCCTGAAATCGGGCCAAGGGAAAAGGAAGTGCCCGGGGCGGGACAGAGCCAGGCGGGGCTGCGACCCGTCCGCCGCTGTTGCCCTTCCCGGCCTCCTCCTGCTGCTTTGTAGGATTCTGTGCCTGCTGCGGAATCATCCAAGCGCCCAGAGAGACACCGTGGGTAGGTGTGGGTGTCCGCGCGCGCGCGCGTGCAAGATTTAGACCCGTCCTTTGGGCGCTGGTGGTCTCCAGCCAGCCCTGGGGAAATGGGAGTTGACAGCCCTAGGAAGGTTTCCTCTTCTGGGGCTGATGGGGTCACCTTCCTTCATCCTCCCCCTTAGAAATGAAGTCTCTCTCTTTCCAACCTTCTGGGGCACAGCAGCAGCCTCGTCCATTGGCTGATCGACCTTTCCTGGAACCAGCCGTCCATAAACCAGTCTGTGGCCGACACAAGTTCCTCAGCTTTGCTTCCCAGCCTGGACCTCAGAAGCAACTGGTACTGAATGCAGAATATGCCCTAGTGGCAAACCAGAAGGCCAGGGAGGGGAAGATGACCGAGAGGTCTCAGGTCCCCACAGAGGGGGAGGGGGTGTTTGGAACTAACTTGCCCTTGGTCGGTCAGTTCTGGGCCAGAGCTGGGGGTGGGGGCAGAGACAGGAACAGAAGGGCTTTTCCAGGACTTTAGCCACGCCTGGCGTCCTTGCTATGGGTTGAATCCAGAGGTTTCTGGTGAAGAGCTACAGAGGGTGCTTTATCCTCTCCACCCTTGGGAGAATAGAGGTGGGTTGCTGAGGGGGGAGAACAAGAGAAGAGAAGAATGACGGTACCCCCCCCTTCCCAAATGTGCAGTGTGCATATGAGCACGACGCTTCCTGGCTTGAGGTCCCCTTTCCCAGTCTTTGGGCTGCATCAGGCAATCCACATTGGACCGAGCAAGGAAGCCACCGTGCCATGTGCCCATTCAACCAGTCCCAAATGCCCAGGAGCTGGCTTTCCTGCCCCTTGGCAGCCAAAGTGAGCAAAAGCTACCAACGGCATATTCAGGGAGCTCAGATGCAGTGTTCTTGCCATGACTGAGGCCTGCCTGCTGCTGACCAGTTCCTTTAGGCTCCGTAGAGATTGTGGTGATGACATCTGTGTGTGTGCCCGTGGAGATGGGTCATGTTTAATTCTAAGCCAATCGCTTTGCTTGTGCTGGGAGGGGCAGGCCAATGTTCTCTGGCAGATGCTGCTGGCCTAGTGCAGCGTCTCTTGCTGTGCCAGGGAGCCATGTGGGTTGTTGACCGAGGTCCCTGTTACTCTCCCAGAGGGTCTCTGGGAGGAAGTTCTGCCCATTTGCAGGGCAGGCCTTTGATGCCACCGCAGAAGTGGCTGGGCAGCCCAGGTTCCCTTCCTTTGCATCTTGTGCCCAACAGGCATTTGCGGATACAATCTGGGAAGAGGGAATGTCTGACCAGGCCCCTCAGGTGGCAGTGGAGAGGATCAGGCAGAGGCAGAGCAGGTAAGGAAAAGGATGCCCAGCTGGGAGAAGAAATTTCATCTGTAAGCTGAAGGTTCCCTCTACAGGCACCGGAGGAGGCAGCACCGGCTGCATGGGTGTGGCAGTGGGTAAGCAAGGCAAAGTAGCCCCCGGGGTCATTTACGGCCTCCCTGTCTAGCTGGCTAAGGTGGCATTGGTGTCTCCCCTTTCCGATAGCTTAGAAGATGCCAGTCACAAAAAGGGGCCTTGTTTTGGCTGAGGTCTAGGAACCGTCATGAGAAGAGGAGGCTGTCCTTCTTAGGAGATTTGTATAAACAGAAGCTAGATGGCCCCTCATTGGCCACAGCTGTTGACTTCCTGCACCTTCTAAGGCAGTGATGGCGAACCTTTTCGGCACTGAGTGCCCAAACTGGAATGCATGCGTGTGCGTGTGTGCCTGCCGGAGCGAAACTAGGTAGCCGGTGCACACATGCCTGGTTTTTGGCCGTTTTCGGGCTGTTTGTCGGGCTGTTTTTGGCCTGAAAATGGCCTGAAAAACAGCCTGTTTTTTGGCTATTTTCAGGCCATTTTTCTGACCATTTTCAGGTCCTTTTCCAGGGCATTTTCAGGCTGTTTTCCAGGGCGTTTTTGGCCCCAAAATGGCCTGAAAACAGCCCAAAAAACAGCCTGGAAAAGGCCCCAAAATGGCCTGCAAAGTCGGGCCATTTTCCAGCACTCCGGCGCTGGCCAGAAGACCAGCTGGCCAGAAACCAAAAGAGCAGATGGCGGACGGCACGCATGCCCACAGCGAGGGCTCTGTGTGCCACCTCTGGCACGCGTGCCACAGGTTTGCCATCACGGTTCTAGGGGCACAATAACCCGGAGCAGGGGGCTTCCAAGTGAGACCTGACGTTGCTTCTGGGCTGCTGGTTGAGTTGTCACAGCAGACCATCATCTGTCTCAGCTGGTTTGAAGTGCATCATTCAGTTCACTGGGAATGTGGAAAGGCAAAGCATGCAACGAGGGGACCAATGTTGGTGTCTTTCTTTTTCTTTTGGCAAATCCTTCCTCTTCTTTGAAGAGGTTACTTCATGGCTGAGCTTGTGGGGAGCTTGCCAGGCTTCCAGCTCTGCCTCTGTCTCTGTGCCCCATGCAGGCTGGAGTCAGGCCTTCTGCACCCGTGCCCTAGCTGCCCAGCTTTCTTTGAGGAGGGCAGGATCTATTCCTCCAGGAACATCCTCCGAGTGCTGCACTTCCTGGGGCTTCAGCTTTTCCAGCTGCTGTGGAGGCCCAGACAGGTCCAAATCAGGTACGACCAACCACCCCGTGGAATGCTGCATGTAGTGGACTGAGAAGTGGGTCATGTTTTCCAGGGGGTGCAGCCACATCCCCAAGGCTGGCCAGTCTTGCTGGGACTTCTTTCTCCAGCCTGCTCCCACCGCTGTTTATGGCTCTGTTCTGCTTGCCAGCTTTTTCAATTTGGACTAGCCCTGATCTCCCTCCCAGCACGCAGTGAACGGTCTGTCTTCACCTCCTCCCTTTAGTGCCTGGGGGGTGAACTTGGTCTCAGATGGATCCCTGGAGGAGTCTGGCACCCTGGAGATTAGGGCGATGATGGAGCAGGTAAGGTGGAGGGCCACCAAAATGGATCTTCCCTTGTAAAGCACTGAAATGCCGTGACAGCCTCGGTCTGGGGTGCACAGCAGTGGCCGGGTCACTTTCTCCTCTTTCTCTCTCCTGTTTGCAGCTGTCTGATCTTTCTGGGCAACTGTGTGTACTGGAAGAGCAAAGTGGGAGTTGGCACAAGAAGGAGCTGTTCCTTTACTCCATGTTGGTCTCTGCCTGGCTCTTTAACATGTGGCTGTGGCTCAGGAGATGACTTGCTCACGACACCCACAAGAGGAAGATGATGTGGTTAGCTGTAAGACTTGCAACCAGCCATGGGGGGCGGGGGTGGGAATGGGACATTGAGTGTTCCTGGTCTCTAATGGCCAGAAGGGTAGGAGGGGAGAGGAAAGGCTGCCCTTCCAGCCTTCAGTTTCTTTTCTTAATGTTCCTGTTGTAAGCCATTGCCAGGTTTTATCTTTATTAGTACTATTGTTATTCCCTGCAATGCCCCTCTTGGGTTGTAGAGGGAGAAAATGTCTCCTTTCCCACTTTCATAGTCTTTCCTGGGGGATGGGGTGTGTGTGGAAGTGGCATTGAGTTGCCCTCTCTTCCACTCTTCTCCAGTCCAAGTTAGAGATGATAATATGGAGGTGCTGTGTATTTAAGAGCACGATAATATTGGAATTCTGATTTTTAGAGGGCTCTGCACATATCCCTGCCAGCCTCTTTTCACATTCTCCCCATTTTTGTTTCTTGTGTACATAGTAGAAAGTAACAAAGATCGTCTGGATAGAGATATGTAAACTCCATTACCACGGCTGGGAAGGGTGAACTACACCTTAAGTCCACAGCAGACAGGAAATATGTAGAAGGGGCTCAGACAGAAACCTCCCTGGGTTATAGGAACATAAGAAGGCCGAGGAAGACTGTGGTTATAGTCACTCTCAATAAAAAAAATAGTTTTAGCCTTACTGTGGAGCTGGTTTCTGGATCTGCTCTACCTGGTGGGATTACAGCATGGTTTCAGGGTCTAATTTGTATATAATTGTGGGGAACTTTTTATTCATGATAGCTGCAGCAAGATTATTGTATGCACAAAGATGAAAAGAGTCAGCACTGCCCATCATGGAAGAATGGCTGGTGAAGACGACGGAACTTGCTGCGATGGCTAAATTGACTTCTTTGAAGAAAAAAACAGTATCTACATTTGTTACTGAATGGAAACCTCTTATAGACATTTTGTGAGAAACAGAAAAAAATGAACTCATGATATATGGTTTGGATGATTAGACTGAATAGATTATAGAGAGAAGATACATGTTGTAACCATAGAGTAAAATTTCTAATTGTACTTATAGCTGCTGTAAAAGAAGATTGTAAGCTACTTCTTTATGTCTTTTATCTTCCTTTTCTATTTTACTGTTACATTTCTGTTGCACTGACAGCAACCATGGCAGGACCAGGGATCTGCCCAGGCTATGTTAGCAACTTTTGGCTTCTTCCAGCATTACATAACTCCTCTCTGGTTGGCATCAGCCTCCTCTGCGGTCATTTTGGTTGTGCTGCTGGATATTTGTGGTATCAGGAGAAGAGCAATCATAACAACCTCACTAGTAGGGCTGAAGGCCTGGATCTTATAATGCAATTTCCTGCTCAACCCACGGATGGAGCTCCCGCCTGCGAAAAGCTCTACGGGGTTCTGTAACAGCCTGGCAGGATTTCCATGTCAAGATCTGACAAGAAGATCAGCCCAAGATCCCTGGAGCAGGGCTTGCACTAGCTCTGCCAGCTCTGTCAACCCTCCACTCCAGCCATCTCCACCCCCAGCCCCAGCAAGTTGTTATGGGTAATTCCACCCTCTTTCTATGTTCCTTTGGCCTCTGCGCCCATTTGGCTGGTAGCAAGGCCCTAAGGGCGAAAGA
>JANHJO010009504.1:86932-97534 GCA_032468235.1 Pseudoxyrhopus heterurus
CCCCCTCTCTTTCCTCCTCCTCTCCTTTCTTCCTTTCCTCCTCAACTTCCTCCCCTCCCCCTCCTGCAATCACTGGAATACAGTAAACCTCATATTCTTCTCATAATTACTGCTATTACATTGATCCTAGTTTATTTTATCCAATATCATCCAGAGAAGGGGTAAGATTACTTTGATCCATGAATTATTTCTATTAGCCTTGTAATACTTTGACCAATCTTCATCAAGGTATGGCAAAATCACTCCCCCAACATCACTCACACACACACACACACTTATTTTTTTGAAAGTGGACGAAAGTGTAATAATGTTATGTTCTCCTCCAAATTTTGCCCCTAAAACTCCAATTTTACTTCTGCATTAACTGAAAGGATCGCATATGGCCAATTATCTGTTGGTACAAAGAGCAGTTCCCATCCTTCTTGGCCATCTCTACTTATTTTGCTTCACATATTACCTTTTGTAAATCAGCTGGGGCTCTGAATGTAATCTCTCAGTTTTAGGCAGACATCATTTTATCTTAGAATATCATTTGTTTATTTATTAATTAAAATTCGATATCATCTGTATGATAGAAAGCTACTCCTAACAGCAAGTATAAAAAGAAGCAATAAATTGCAACGAAAATGTTGCATGGAACAAAACTTTGTATAGAGGGTAGGGATTGTTGTCATTTTACAGAAGACATAGCTCGGTTTCGTATCTTCATTAAAGAAATCTCTTTCCTGTCCATTCGGCCAATAACAATATCCCAATTTTTATTTGTGTCAAATCAGGGGCATTTCATTCTGTTGCCTGTTGGCTTGAAATCTGGTCCTTTTTATCAAATTTTCTGGTCTACAGCTTAGCTAGTTTGTCCACTGAGCAAAGCAACTGCAAGATGTGTTTCAGGACCACAGACAGCTCCCTACACGTTCAGCTCTCTTCTCTAGTGGTGAATTATAATGTTTAATGTAACAAGAAAAAAAAATAGAGTAGTTCTATGAACCATGTGTGAGGAACAGAATGCTGCATTTAAATTAAATAAAATCCTCCCCCCCCCTCCTAGTTCTGTCTACTTTTGGCCACATTCAGTATACATTTTGGAGTGTGGGTCTCCTCACCCTTCTACATCCATTTCCAGAGTCCAAGTCATCTTCCTTTGTCAAGGATTCCTTTAGAACCCCTTATCTTTTTTCATAGGTTGTAAAATGACTTTATAGCAACCACTCTGCAAATAAATTTGCAAATATGTTTTACTAAGTCGTGTCTGCCCCAATACATTTGACATATGAGCTGCAGTGGCACAGTGGTTAGAGTGCAGTACTGCAGGCTACTTCTGCTGACTGCAATTTGGCAGTTCAAATCTCACCAGGTTCAAGGTTGACTCAGCCTTCCATCCTTCCAAGGTCGGTAAAATGAGGACCCAGATTGTTGGGGCCAATAGGCTGGCTCTGTAAACTGCTTAGAGAGGGCTGTAAAGCACTGTGAAGTGATATATAAATCTAAATGCTATTGCTATATAGTGTTTTAGTTTGCTTTGGTACTTCCTTTGGTCTTCTGCCAGGAAACATGCTTACTTCTGATGATCTCAGTACCAAGTGACAACTTGAAGCATTTGGCTAAGCCAGAGGTCACCACAGGTGGAAGGCCTGAATAAAAAGTCCAAGCTCGTGATCATGAAGCAGATGTTTTCAGGTTTTCTCAAATCTGAGTCTTTTCATGAGAGCAAGATGTGAGATATAATGGTAAATAAGTCACAGGAGATAAGATATATTGATCTATAAACTGTGCATTCGTCATAGTTTTCTTTGACTAGGAATTAAAATGAAGTCAAGGTGTAAATAAAAGTCAATGCAATTACATTTCTCAGTTTGTCCCTGGTGTGCAAAAAGATAATTTCAGTAAAGCTACTTTGAGGCAGACCCGAAAGGAAATTATTGTACTCATGTTCTTTGAAGGGTTCACCTGGAATTGTTTTTATGAATTTCAATGAGAGAAATTGCAAAGTTTTTGAAATGAGGCATTTCATCTTCTGACTCCTTGTATGATTTCAGCTGAATGCCGTGCTTTCGTTTTGGAGATATTGTATATGTTCCTTTTATTATTATACTTTTTTCCATATACTGGAGTTTACTGTTAAGTTATACTCATTCATACTTTTCCTATCAAGAATTATTATGAAATGAATTAATGCTATCTGAATTACAACATTTCGACGAAAGTGGGCTGGATGAAAAAAGCTGTAGCAGGGAAAAGATTATGGAGGTCCACCTACAAGTTCATCTGCAGCCATAGAAGCTTATTGAGTGACTTTGGTCCATCAAACTACTCTGCAGAGTTATTGTTTTGGGGGGGAAAACCGAGGAGAGAATGTTTCACATGCTGCTTTGATATTCCAAGAGGAACTTAGACATCTACTGAACAAATAAAGTAAATATGAATGCAGTATGGTGTGCAAAAGGCCTAAGCCATTAATCTTTCTTCAGTTCACACACCCATACATTCACTCAAGACTGAGTTCATCAAGGACTAAGCGTCTATGTTCTAACATCCAACCCGTCAACGTTTATATATGTAATGCTACAATACATGTTTCATTTTGGCTGGGCAGTATAGTATGTCTGCTCCGGTCGTTTGTAGAATTGCAAGGATAAACCTTTCTCTTTCAGGGAAAAAAAAAAGAATCACTGAAGGGCCCTTGACAGAATTTATCTGTTGTAATAACGATTGAATTTTCAAGTAGTCTCGACTTCAAATGGGGGGTTAGCACAACAAACAGATTTAAAGGCACCCGTGTTCCTCCTCTTCAACAATATATCTGCTGCATCTTGGCAGGGCTGGTTGAGAAGTATTTGGAGCCCCGGCAGAGAATAATCAGATATCTCTTCTGGCTGAAATGGAAATCCACATCTATTGTAACTCATCTCTCTCATACTGTGCAGACAGCTTCTGGGCTGTACTTCAACCAAACATTTGTCACCTAATTTGTCTTTTCAACCTCAAGAGCCTGGTCCCTTGCCTTTATTCATCTCTTGCCTTGAAGGGTTTCGCCAAAGAGAAGATGTACATGAAATGATGAAGGCGGGGCTGATGCTGCCCCTTTCTGCTGTTTCTAGAAGGGACGTGAACCTTGACCAGATTCCAGACTGAATGAATGAAGTTTATTTTGAAGAGGAAATTTCCAGCCCAAGAAACTAGAGTCTGACTGGATTTGAGGCACATAACCCCATCTGTATCAGTATCTTCTTTATCATTTGTCAACAGGAGTTTGTTTAACTAGAGAAACACTTTTCCTTCATCTTCTTCTTCCTGTGCCATATCCATCATCAGACATTGGTGATCATGTTGGTGATCCTATTTTTATCAACAGCTGCTTGAAAAAGTGCTGATGGGTTTTGTCCAAACCAGTCCCTTAGGTTTTGAAGCCATGATCTTCTTCTTCTGCCTGGACCTCGTTTGCCTTCAATCTTTCCTTGGAGGACTAAGTAAAGTATGCCGTATTTTTCCAGGTGTCGCATCACAGGTCCAAAATATTCTAACTTTTGCTTTTTAATGGTTTTGATGATTTTCCTTGGCTTTCCCAGGTGGCTTATCACCTCCATATTTCTGTTTTTTTTCAACCCAACTTATATGTAACAGCCACCTGAAAAATCCACATTTCAAATGCTTCTAGTCTCTTCAAGTGGCTTTCTGTCAGAACCGACTCTCCACTTTGCAGAACAGGATAGAAAATATTTTTTAATCTTAGGGTTATGTTTTGACTGCAGAAGGACCTTCATCTGGAGAACTTAATGAAACTATGCTTGATTTGTCATTTTCACACTGACTCCTCTTCCAAACCTTTGACTATATCCTGGAATTCCTTCTCCACACGACTATTTCTTGTTCTTTTGACAAAGAACAAGTCACTAGCACTGATGATGTTAACCAGTTTGGGTAATGAAACATCTGCAAGAGAAAAAACAAGCTCAGAGAGCACCAAGGACCCCTCATTTCAACTCAGAGCTACAAATATTTTACTTCATTGTAGACACATTTTTAAAAAAGAAAATCCAACCTCCTGAGACTATCAGCCAGAATAAGAAGCAAAGAAACTGCATGAATGAGTAGAATGTCATTGGGATAAAGAATATAGTGCACACTCACAACAAAGCATTGGTGAACAATACCAGCAGCAAGTTCAGAAATCTTTGTTGTGTAGAAAGCGGTTCCTTTCCAAGTGTCGGTCTTATTTTTAACTGTTCCCCATTAAAATTCATGTGCTTGAAATTTGATGAAACACAGTCAGAATCTGGAAGGTGGCATCATGCCCATGAAGTAACAGCACACCAGAAACGCCAAAGAAGTCATCCAACACACTGATCTTTATTAGGTATAGTAGTTAGCACAAACAACAATCAGGAAACAAGAGATAATAACATGGATACAGGGTAAATGCACAATCAAACTTCTTCCCCAAATATCCTCAATAATCCAAATCTTTTTTGATGGCCTCCCAACCCTCCAGAGCAGCTTTCTTTAGCTGTGGTACCTTCTGGGAGTATGAACTTCACACCCCAGGATTCTCAGAAATGAGTGATGATAACAATAGCAATAGTACTTAGACTTATATAGCGCTTCACAGTACTTTAAAGACCTCTCTAACAGTTTACAGAGTCAGCATATTGCATAGGATGTTACTAGTTTTGGGTAATGAAACGTCTGCAAGAAAACAACCAAGGTTAGAGCACACCAAGGACCCTTCATGTCAACTGTGAGCTACAAATATTCTCCTTTATTGATTCTCAGAAATATTTTTGCTGGATGGAGTCTTCTGGGAGTTGAGGGGTGCACATCCTGACTGGGAAAATTTGCTCTGGAAATGTATAGGGTAGAGAATCACCCCCTTCTATTTCTGCTGATGGGTTTTAGATCCATCCTCGGCAGGTAAGAAAAAAATTCTGGTTACCACGGGTAGAGTTGCTAAAAATGGTTAGAAGTATAAAAGGGAGAAATGTTATGATTCTTCTCTTTGTCTTGATGATTGTGTATGTATCTGTGCGTGTGTATGTGTGTGTAGTATTCAACATAATATAGCTGTGTGGAGAATCTGATTACAAAGCACAATTAATATGGAAAAGATGAAAAGTTTTGTAATAAAATTTGCTAACTTAAATCATTCACATTTTCTGCGCTGGCATTCATATTTAGAACAGTCCCAAGGCTGAGATTAAAGCTGTTTGGTAGGTTACTTCAAGGCCTTTTTATTGCTAAATCTTATTATGTCTCTAAAATGTAGAAATTAATCACCTGTCATCAAAGCTGCAGTGGATTATTGACTTCTAAATGTCTCTACAAATTGATTCATGGTGGGATGAAACTGGAAACAGAGCCGGCTTAGCAATCTTGGTGCACGTCATAAAAAGCATTTCCACAAATGTTGCTTATTAGAGAATCGTCCCTGAAGTGTTGGGACTATGGAATCCAGAGATACTCAGATTAGCTTTTTGAAGAGAAGAAAGTAGGGTGGGGAAATTGGAGATCTTCATGATAATGACATTATTCATCTTGGCCAAACACATTACGGTATGCATGTTTGTAACTGCTCCCATGGCTTGCAACCATGGCTTGCAAAAATATAGCCTGATGTTCCAAATCATCTTCTCAAGGTCTTGCAGAGAGCCCTGGTGGCGCAGTGTTTAGAATGCAGTATTGCAGGAAAACTCTGCCCACAGTCTGGAGTTCAATCCTGACCAACTCAAGGTTGATTTAATCTTCCATCCTTCTGAGTTGATAAAACGAGGATCCCAATTCTTGGGAACAATATGCTGGCATTCTAAACCACTTAGAGAGGGCTGTAAAGCACTATGGGTTGGTATATAAGTCTAAGTGCTGTTGCAACTGCTATTGCTGTTTTTTCAAAGCATCCACACTTTCAGTCATTACTTGGAAAGCCTCTCTCCTCCTAGAAGTTTTTCTGGCTTCCAATCCTTTCATTCTTTGTAGACTTCCAGTCCCATTTCTTGCAGACAACTCACAGTTGGCCATCCCATTGGGCCCTGAATGTAGAGCCCATGGCATATGGATACCTGGGAGGTGGAACAGATATTTGGAGACATCAGAAGTTGGCATTGGCCCTGTTTCATTCAGAAGCTGCTGTGAATTTGGCTCCCTTCTCGAAACGAACTGCTACACAATTCCTGGTCCTGACTTTTTTGTATGCTTATAACATTATTATTATTTTTATTTGTGGTTTGGGAATGTAGCAAGAAACAATTAAAGAAAAACCTTGCTAACAGACTTAAGCCAATAAATAGGGAATGGCTCGACAATGGGAAAGCATTGTGATGTTTTCCAAACTGCATGATTTAATAAGCAACCGATCAAGTGTTTTTTGGTGTCAGAAGTTCCTCTAAGTCTAAGACCTTTCGGGGTCAGAAATCCCAACAAGGTGTTGCAAGGAAAATCCATCTGGTTCAGTTCCAAGCTGGGAGAAAGACACTGGAAACAACATGGAGGCTGATTGGAAAGAAAGGTTAATTGATGAAGCAGAAGCACCAGGATTTGTGGTTCTGGTGCAGCTGACAAAATGGTTGGATGAGTGGATGGATCTTTATAGGCTTCTGTGACTTTGAAGTTTGGACTGTTCTGGGGATGGCGCAACAAAGGGGCTTGTGTTCTGAAAGGTTGTTGGGCAATTCCTATTGTGGCTAATGGCTTTTGTCCTGTGTTGGATCTTAGGTGAGGGGCTGCTTGTTCTAATCCTACCACTCTGCCAAGGAGTTTCGAAATATCCTGGATTACCAGACCTGCATTTCTAAAAGCTGGCCTCCTCAGTTTCTGCTTGGGGGCAGAGAAACTGGGGCTGGTTTCTGTCTCCCTTAAGATCATGTTTCTCCATTTCTCCCTTTGGGGAAATATAATATCCGGCCTTTTTAATATTCCTCAAAATATTTCATTCTTCTAGGAGGGGGGGCGCTTCCCACAAAGGGATTTCTATTGGCTGAAACAGGTTCCCAGAGTAGGTAACTTCTTCCAGTACTTTAAAGCAGGGATCCATGGACCGGCACCAGGCCATAGCATGCCAGAAACTGGTCCACACAAACAAGAGAAGCCTCATCTGCAGGATGCAGGTAGCACATGAAACCACACACCCTCCAGTCTGCGGAAAACCGTCTCTCCACAGAACAGGTCAATAGTGCTTAAAAGGTTGTGGCCCAGGGGTGGGATTCAGCCGGTTTGGACCAGTTCAGGAGAACCGGATGTTAATTTTACATCTGGTTCACCAAACTAGTAGTTACAACGACTGGCTGGCCCTGCCCACCCTGTCCCTCCCCACCCAGGAGTCTCCACGCAGCTCATTTTAGATGCCAGTTAAGTACAGGGCCCATGCGGAGGCTCTGGGAGGGCAAAAAATGGACCTCCCAGAAGTTCCGGAAGTCCTGAAATGGGCCCGTTTCCGGCCTGCAGAAGGCCTCCGGAGCCCAGGGGAGGCTGTTTTTACCCTCCCGGAGGCTCAAGGAAAGCGAAAGCTGAAATGCACCCCCTTCCCCTGGTGCAGGAGGCTGACTAGGCCACGCTCACCATGACCATGCCCACCATGACCACGCCCACCCAGAAACCAGGCCGAGAACCGGTTGCTGAAATTTTTAAATCCCACCCCTGTTTGGGGCCAGTGCTTTAAAATATCCAGCTTGACTGCTGGATTTAGAACTTCAGTAAATGCCACTAGATGGCAGCAGCTACACACCTTGGCTGACCTTCGTGAACACTTGGACGGAGGAACCGGTCTGGACATCCAGAGCTGAATGTTGGACTGTTTCCATGGGCATGAGTGGACTTCAAGTTGACTTCGCCGTATGTTTTTCTTGGTCTACTTACTGGAAGACAGAAATATGCAACAGCTCTGACAAACCTAGTGAGACGTCAAGGCATAACATCGCTATGTACAACACATCTGCCTGGATTCCCTCTTCGTGTTTGTTCTGTCGTATGCCGCTGAGCGTCGTGTCTGTGAGATCGGCAGGTCTATAAGTTTGTTAAATGAATGTATCGCCTTCTAAATCAAAAGAATGAAAACGATTTGTATCCCGAAGACCCAATAAGTGTACATCTATGTAGACCGGATTGTTCTGGAACTGCAATCTGATATCTGAATCTCAAACAACCACCTTGATGGGCAAGAAGCAATTGCATTTCAGTGAGAAATGGATTGTTTGAACATTACATTTATGAAATACGTAATATATCTCAATGAAATATACAGATACATAGAATGGACTGCATAAAATAGCTATGAGACAATTATCAAGCAGGGAGAAGTAACGTATTGGCAAAATGATCTGTCTAAACTTCAAAGCAAGCTCCTTTTCATCCAGGGGATACTTCCTTCTCTTTGCTACTCCATCATTTGCTTTAATTTACCTGATAAATGACGGAAAGGTGAAAAGTCTGCAAAATACACACACACACACACACACACAGAGAGAGAGAGAGAGAGAGAGAGAGAGAGAGAGAGAGAGAGAGAGAGAGAGAGAGAGAGAGGCACATCTAGTTCATTCTCAACTTCAAATCCATTGGCATGGATTTATTCTTGAACAAAATTATACTCAACTAAAGAAAAATAATGCTGCACAATTTTTATCTAGCCATCCAAGTCATATTATTTGCAGATAAATAAAGTATATAGCTTCTTGCTGAAATAAAACTCGGTATTAGGTAAACATAGACCATTGCCTAAACTGACTTTAGGTACAAGCAAACACTTAATAAAAATACTATTGCTGCTACTACTGCTGTTACAACGGTATAACTCCATGTAGTAATATGAAACAGTTCATTCTTACTTCATTGGGAATGGATTAGGAGTTTGAAGTTAGCTACCATTTGTACATGAAATAGTTTTACCTTCTATTTCTTTCTTTGTTGCCACAATATGTAATCTTTTGGCAAGTGTAGACATTCCCAATGGTAATATTTTTATATGCCAAAGTATGTTCTAAGATGCATATGATTATGTCAATATAAGGTACAATAGATTCCTTTCTTGTACATCTTGTAACTCATGTTCTTGATTTCACTTCTGATGAAAACTTGTTTTTGCTTTCCAAATCGATTGTCTAATAGAATGACAATTAATCATTTTGTTAAAATAAATAAATAAATAAATTATATTATAAAGTCATACTGAATAACATATTCAATATGACTTTATAATGACTTCCACCTCAGTAGTACCAGAGGATTCCAACACTAAATGGGGTAGTATTCTAAGTAATACATTTTATTTTGCAACTTTGACATTCCAAAAATATGCACTGTTTTACCCTGCTGATCAGTGTAAACCTATGGAAAAGATTAGATTGAGAAAGTACTTTGAAGTCCCCAAAGTGTTTGGGAGGATTCAAATTCAAGCTGATTGTCCAGGTTTTCCACTATTTCAACACCAATGCTTTCTACCTATCAATCTATCATTTTATGGAAATCCAATATAGTACATATTCCTATTTACATGAGCTGATCATGTAATGATTAATTATTTATCAAATTTTGATACTGCCCATATCACACACAGAGAACATCTTTCCCTATTAGAATACACTATCACATTGCAACACTATTCCTGGGGTACCAAAATTCTACAAATAACTTTGAAATGTCTCCCTGGCACCTTGGGTTCGAATTATTTGATTTTGGCTGGTAGGAAAATTTAAAACATGTCTGAATAGGGCTAATGCTCTGTACAATACATTTCCATTGGCAATAGCCATTGTAGTAAGTTTGGCAACCTACATTATTAACCATAACAAGCAGTTAGATTTCTGTTCAAATTTTATGAAAGCATATGGATTTTCCATATGTTCTTTGTTTTCGTTATCCCTACTTCAGTGGGGAAAGAAAAGCAAGTAAAAATCTCATTCCCTCATGCAAGGCTTTATGTACATCTTCCATTCAGAAAATTCTGGGCTGGTAAATAAGCAATAGGTTCTTTAGTGGGCCTCAATCTTTACCCACTATAGCCTTTTCATTAAGTAAAACTAGACACAGAGTGATATAATTAAATTCAATTGTCTAAAAATTGGTAGAGCACCTATAATCATCAAACCACAGAGAATAATGGCATCTTGGAACACTCAGTTTTATTATTAAAAAAGCCCAGAAAAGATAGTGCAACTCTGACTTTATTCTACTCATAATAATTTCTTATTTTGAACACAAAGAAGTATAGGTAGTCCTCAACTTACAAATAGTTCATCTGAAGTTACATCACTGGAAAAATCTGATTTTAAACGCCAAACAAAAACTGAATCCTTCAATACAGAGTATACTGTCTTAAGAACAGCACCAAAGAAGTATATTTCTTTTTATAAAAGTTTACAATCAAAAGGGTATAAGTGCTTAAAGGACATCAGCATTCCTCATTCTTGAAAATATATCTCAAACAGAATGTAAAGACAACAGAATAAAAAGGGTATCTCATTGTCAAAAGTTGTGCTTTTGCAATATTCTGGATCTAGATTTTGCTTAAAAAGGAAAGAGAAAAACAGGAAAGAAATACAGATAGTCCCCTTGACTTATGACTACAATTGAGCCCAATATTTCTGTTGTTAAGTGAGACATTTGTTAAGTGAGTTTTGTCCA